>JAMKCH010005511.1:0-33352 GCA_023653785.1 Ophioderma brevispina
AATTGTAATTTAGTTGCACCAGAAACGAACATTTGCCTTTGCTTGCATGAGGTATTTTGTATTTAGGTTTAAAATTGCATGGTAATTAAAAAGCCACCAGTGTGATTTTGTTCCCAAATCAAAATTGCGATTTGTTTACATTTTGAAGAAATTCGCTGATAGTGGCTTAATTTATGAAGAAAATGTATGACTAATAAACTGTCAATTTTAACTTAATTTGACTTTAGACCAGGTCAAGCTTTTAAACCTGGTTTAACTTTTTGTGTAAAGCAAAGGTGATATTACCTAATAAAAAAGTACAAATACATTCATTAAAATTAAAACAGAGAAAAAAACAAGATGTGGATACTAAGATCCTCATTATTAAGAGACCAACCTAGGGATGTAAATTAAATTAGCATGCTGGTGGGATCGTCTCATTCAAGTAGTATTACTTTGGAATATTCTTAGGCGTGGGATGCCAGAAGCCTCTGTCAAGATTTTAGACTTTTGAGCGTGTTAAAGTTCATTGGAGCTCGAGCACCAAAAAGTTTACAATTGTAATGACTTTTACACAACCCTACAAAAGAACTGGCATCTTGGGTTAAATATAGCCCCCCTCCCCCCCCCCCCCGTTGCTCTTCAACACCTTCACATCAAGTCACTTGTCCAGACACCAATGGTGTCCTTAATTTTTTTTTGTTTGTGAGATTTGATTTACCTCTGGAATAAAGGAACCGGGTTTGGCTGTGCGGATATGTTTGCACAGACTTTCAAATCGCCTAAGGCGTTTCGGTACATCGTATTTTTCAGGAAGGCTTTCAGGACAATATTTTTTCTATCGTAAAAAAAACAATATCGTTAAGTTAAAATTCTGCACAGAGACTAATTTATCAAAGCAGTATAGCCGTGATCAATACAATTCAATATGGAATACCGTGCTGTGCTTTCATATTTTGACATAAACACATAATAGAAATCAGGGGCCTTTAGTGCCCCCCCTTTGTTGTAAGATGGTTAATACTTAACTGATGGTGATCTTACTAGGATTGCATTCGCTCCTGAGAGTGATTGTGATACCTTCCAAAGTCTTACACCGATAAATATATCGCCCAACACTCCTAAGCCCTAAAGAGAATCCGCCCAACCCTTTCCACTTCATATTTCGATGAAGAGTGTACAGAAGGGAGCGGATAGGGTGGTGATTACAAGGTGCGGGCGGCGGGTGTGGGGGGATAGGAAGGGTTGGCTGGGGGTGGAAGGGAGGTGGCGGGGAGACGCGGGGATTTTGGGGGGTGAGGGGGAAATGGGCAGAGCGGGAGGGGGGGGTGTCTTGAGGTGGGTGGGGTGGGGGATGGTGGTGTGTCAATGAGGGAAGGAGGGGTAGGACAGGGGTAGGGATGGGTGTGGGCGTCTACAAAACTAACAAGAAAGCAGCGAAGGATACTTAGGGGGAAAAAGGGCTGGAAGGCCGTTCACCATCAGTAAGTAATAACCTAATCTTACTAACAAAGGGGGCACTAAGGGCCCCTGAATGTTTAGCTACGATTTAATACTTACCTGTTGGTGATCTTACTAGGATTTGCATACAGATTAGCACCGCGAAAGAAAAAGGAGGTGGTAAGTATTCGGAGCCTAATGGCATAAAACAGATACTCCAAAAAATAAGTCCAAACAAAGGACAAATCTTAACCACCTCATAACGAGCATAAACCCGTCATGCAAGAGGCGATATATGTACTATAAGTACTTAAATATTTGTCCTCATAACAACTAACTTAAGCACCAAAGTCAAATATCATCTACCCACTCTCATAGAGAAAGCGAAGGCTGGGAAACACAATTGAATCTTGCATGTCCCAATTGGAACAGCAGGACAACCAAAACTTAAAATACGAAGATAGACATGCCGGTTTATATGCTGCCATATAATTAGCCTTAACCAACCACTGGGGCCGTAACTCAGGATACCACATATGGTCTTACGGTACTGATATATTGTTGTATAGTCTATTCATAAAAACAGATAATGTACCAGAAAAAACAAACTTAAGGGATCTGACTGACCCTAAAAAGCAAGTTCAAAACTTTCTTTGGAATTAGAGATGACAAAGGGATAAGTCAAAACAATAAACCACACGCCCCAAATTTAGACTGCCAAGTCCTGACTTTAGGAAATTAAAAGGAAACACACTTGACACTGCCAATGACTAAATTCCAAGGGTCCTATGCAAAGCAGACCAGACCCTAAGGCCATCAGAACAGCAGTTTCAGTAATCAATAGAAACTGACTGCAACCCTAACAGAGAGGATCCACTACCAAAAAGGTCAACAAAGGCCAAAATCCTCTATTCAAACTAACGGTTTAGAAAAGCATATACACATTATATGTAGCATCTTACAGAAGACAAGCTATATAACATTACCCAAAACAAACTTAAAATTCAACTCATTAGGCCTATGACATAAGTACGTAGGCCCGGTCTTCTCTGAAAGCATCAAATAATTATACATTATTAATATTATTATTATTTGGACAGTATCTGGAACAGTTTTCATGAAGAAAAACCTAGTGAATTAATGTTCTAGATAATTTTCAACATAAAGCCGGGCATAAGTCACACCAATGACCTGCCTAGATCACTTATCATTAGGAGGTCCAGGCTAGGGAGAAGGGGAGGGAAGAAAAAGGAAATTGAGGAAAAAGGTATAACCTGCCAGGTACCTCCGGGAAGGGAGCTAAACAAGTTGCAATCTAAAGCTTCCAAAACTGGATAGTTTGGGAATGAGTATGGATGAGACCGAAGAGAACAGATCCTATGTTGGAAATGGTCTGACCTGAAAACAGAATGCGAAAAACCTGAATCGTACCGCTACCAAATCGTGGACTGAAATAACTGCCCCTGGTCAAATATAGTCTGCTTGAACAAAGTACAACACTCTAAATGGCCAGATTACAATAAAAGATAACCAAACCTTGCACTGCAAAAGAGGGTGATGTGTGTGTCGACCAAGAGTGAGGAGTCCGACGCGCTTCTACCACCCTGTTAGTTTGACGGTCATACCACTGAGATGTATTGACAAATGGTAAAAATCGCATGTTGAGTACTAAAGGATCCATAACCTCCCAAAGAAGAAAGACTGGAAAAGGTCAAGAATAATGATTATCTGACAAGTACTTTCATTCACCGGCCAGAAAAACCTTAACCAATGTGATAAGAGAGTGAAGATGAATGCCATCTAAAGTCCAAACAGCACTGACTGATGAGGACAAAAAAAAAGTTCTGGTTTGCATTACAATGTCCCTCACCAATCAAACCAAAGAATTGGTTGGCAAACTGATACACTGGAGCAGTCTAGAAAACAGAACTTAGGACTCATAGCAAAAAACAAGATTAAGATCACAAGCTTGCCATGAAACTAGGGTCATACAAAAGCTGTCTGATCCCAAAGCATTTGAACCACACCAACTCATTCGGAACGCAAGAGCTTGCCGCTGAAAAAGCATGGTCCATGCGAGAGCAAAGATCTGTCGAACTCCATGCAGAAACGCCAAAGTTAGCCAGAGAATTGAAACGTAATTAACCCACGATAAGAAAAGAGGTAGCAGGTTTGCCATAGGAATAACCAAACAACCCTTTGCTTCGCTCTGTCTAACCAGACCAGGCACAAGTCCATGAAGGAAGCAACAATACCTGGCCAGACACACTCAGATGCCCCCCCCCTTTCTTGAGGGCGGACTAGGCCCTGATTCCGTAAATTGCTCTCTCTCTCCCAAACTCTAAAACTAATCTATGACTATATTTCAGTGCCTTAACCATCTATCTACAAGCAAGCTTCACTGAAAATAAAGGCAACTGCAATGCAACCTAATAAGAACTTTCACTAAATCCTTGGAACACTAATTAGAAAAGTTCCTCCCAGACTTCTTCTTCAAATCCAGAACACTGAACAGAATACTCTGTCTACTCAGACAACTTTTGGGAATGAAAGACAGAAATATAATACAGGATACTTCCCAACTGAAAGCGCAATTAAACACGATAATTCAGTAATGACACGAGAAATGGTTTTTGATAACTATTGAACCCGCGGGCGGCCGACCTGGATTAGGTGGTCGAACGCAAAAGGTCCGCACCGGAGTGGCGTGGCAAGTAGGAGAGGACAAACCTACGTGCAAACATGTAAGCGGGACCCGACTCCGAATCACAATCCTGACATGATTTAAAGTCCGAATAAAACAAGCTTAAAAATGAACAGATCTGAGAAGAAACACTGTAAACTAGCTAGTATGCTTATAATCACAAACCTGCCAGTTCGCAGCCCCAAAACGCAGAAAGGTTCATAACACTGAGAATGGCTTAACTAAAACATACTTCTCTTAAACATAGTAACACAATATCACCCTCGATTTTATACGGGACGACAAAAACTGAGCTTACACACGCGAACGCCACTGAATTACACCTCTTAAGATTCCTCTATCGATAAGCACCCTGCAGCCGCCACGGGAGCCAGACGGGGGGTGGACGGCAACTGCCAAGGATCGCAAAACATTACGAAGCCCCACCGCACGCGTAAAGAATAAACATGAGGATGCGGAGCCGATAACGCGAACACTCATTATATAAACTGCTTACTAGTAAAAACAACCTGCTTTCCTTGTAAACTATATTGTAGGTTAATTGTATATCTGATGCGTGAATGAAATAATTTTGATTGATTGATAAATCCTGCAAAAACATTCGTTCGCAATGGCACAACCAAACATGTCCAAAACTCTGTCAAAAAAAAGCGGAAGAAAACGAAACTGAGAAGCAAACCCAAATTTACATTTCCTCCAAAGGATGTCTAAAGATGACCAAAGAAAGAATCAATAAAAAGCCCTCGAGTACTACAAAAACAGTGTTAAGAAAGGCCTTATACACCAACCTCCGCAAAGAAGCAAGCAATATTCAAAGCAAGGGAGAAAAGGATTCCTTGATCTGACCGCCAAACCTACCAAAATAAGAAAGAATCACTCAAATAAACTGAAAACAAACAGTCAGTCAACAAGTCCCCACATCAAGATGAGAGACCTTGAGACCCAAAGCATCCAATGATCGCCGTATAAGACATATGATCGCTAGAAGCACCCATCATCACCCAGGACAAGAGAAAGGAGGAATAAGTGAGCTGAGAAATCTGGGTCGTTGACCCTACGTAAAATGAATCAGGGGTAGAAATTTGTCGCTGTGTGCGAGAACAGTCTTTGATTCCCCCATAACTTTGCGGGAATCAACTACTTCACTACTGTGTTAAAATCAAGTTTACGAGAATCCCATTGGTTCACGCAACAGTTTACGAGAATCTTTGCGAAATCGTATTCTTGGGATTCTCCGCCGAAATTCTAGCCCCGGAAATTAAACATTCAACTGATCAAACATACGCGAAGGAAAATCCCAAAAGAATGATCAACACCCAATGCTTTACTATCGAATGATGACACAGCAGATTGAGCAGACATGAGGAGGAGGGGCCTTGAGTACTGAAGCTGGAAATATGACTAATCGGAAAACCGGCGACAACAATACTCAAGAGAAAACAATGTATTTTCGAGCTACCCGATGAAGTTAGATCAACAATTAGAATAAATCGGGGGTTGAGAAGGATAACCGCTAGCATGATAGTATTTTTTGAGTATGTGTTTAAAACTCTTTCAAATTAGTTAAAAAATATCACTCTGCAACGATTTTTTTTCAATCAAACAAAGACAAACTATAAACTCGTCTGAAATCTATAAGGGGTGTCTGATCCTCACGCCCTGCGGTAATTGCCCATCAAAATATATCATCGTAAATGAACCAAAATTTAGGTTACGCTCATTGCTGCCGAAAGGTATGGACTTCTAAACCACTATTATTGTGTAATCGGGACCTTGGCAAAAATGTCAAAAACGTAGGATACGCATTAGATTCCTTGAAATTCTCAATCAATAGGGAATAGGCTTAGTGCATTTATTCTTGACTGAATTCTAAATATGGCGGGGGCCTAATATACCAAAGGATGTTTACATATGGATCACGACGATAAACTGTCGGTTTTTATGTTTTTCCTAGTCCTTGCACTAACAGGAGAACTAAGGACAACTGCTTAGTTTACTGATATATTAATAAAAAAGGACAAAAGTAAAATGAAAGGGGGAACAATTTGGTATTGTAATCATTTTGAGGATCCCCGTCCAGATAGGACGTTTAAATCAGACTTTTTTTTTTTTGTTAAAAGTTTCGTGACGAGCCGAATGCGCCTTAACAGGCGCACCAGTTGAATCGATTACAAATAAAACTAAATGAACCTGGCGCCGAGGTTCTGGGTAAGCTTTATGAAATTTTGTATAATGTTTCGTAACGAGCCCGAATTCGCCTGACAAGCGCAACCAGTCGAAACGATTACCCATATATGAACCGGACGCTCCGGTTATGGGTAAGCTTTATGTATATATTTGTATAATTTTCGTACCGAGCCAAATGCGACCAAACAGACGCACCAGTTGAAATGATACCCCATGGTGAACCTGCAGCACAAGATTCTGTTCTGGGTATAATTTTAAGTCTGAAATAATTCGTACAGTCGTTAAATCCAATGTGCCCAACAGACGCACACCAAAATATAGATCAGTTCATTCCCTAAATTTTAATTCAGTCGGCAACCTTTGTGATTAGGAAAGATTACTTACCACCACCTGAATGAATTTTGAAAAGCTCAATACAATGAACAAAGATACTATCTCTTTACAAATTAGTTCGATACTAATAGCAATACTTAAATATGGTTTATTATTAAACGGGCTTACTAGTGTTTCCACTGCTGTGATGCTGAAGTTCAAATAAATTGATTTATTGATTGGTTGAATGATAATGATAGATCAACATAGCCATTGATAGATAGACGGACTGGCATCATTGGAAAACAGTCTGTACACCACGGACGACATACATGCCTTGTGGGTATTCGCTGCAAGAACAAGACAATACCCTACAGTTTATAGAAAATATAAACTGACGTCTCTAAGAGGAATTTGAATCGGACACCTCTAAGGTTAAAATGACATCCAAACGATCACTGAATTATCTCAAGACAACAAATTTCGGATGAAATTCAGTATTCTACCACCAACCTTCACATGCAGCTTATGCCGTACATGCTGTCGATGTATAGGGATGTGACACAAAACGAAATTCTTTCCAAAAATCCATCTCGCGGGACTGAATTACCGGTAAAAAACCAAAACCACCCGCAAACAAAACCCAACTAAGGAAGGAGTTAGGGTCACAAACACGATGGAAAAATCCCCCGACAGGGAGTAAAGAACTTACCTAACGTAAGCGCTAAAACACTGGGTCATTACAGGATGATTCCAAATGGCGAAATAGGCAGTGGAAAGGGTTGGGCGGTTTCTCTTTAGGGGCTTAGGGTTTGGGCTATATATGTATCGGTGTAGACTTTGGAAGGTATCACATTCCCTCAGGAGCGAATGCAATCCTAGTCAGATACCATCAGGTAAGTAGTTAAATCGCAGGCTAACTCACAATCAGCCATTTCCCAAAAATAAAATGCCCATTGGTCTCCGCATTGGCATTGCTGCAAAACACCTTTAAACTGCCATATTTCAGTGATTTCCTGATAATCATTATGATCATATGAAATTCGCACTATTATTGTTTCTTCCAGCTTCACCATTGGCAGTAACGTTATTAACAACACTTCCCCAATTACAATAATGAAAAAACTTGCACAAACCTGGAGCATTGTTTTTTTGACATTCTGTAAGAAATGGCTGATAGTGGTTAATTAATTTTTTTTTAATATTCATCTCACCTGGTCAACGCTTCAGTACACGCTCACTCAGCAGTCATTGTCAATCCCCATTTATCATGAAGGATGCTATAACAAAAATTTTTTCTCAAGTCTCTTCACCGTCTGTGTTGTGATCCTCTGATAATAGGGTAATTGTCTCACAATTTTTTACCACGCATGTCATTGTATCGCTCTTCTTTTGCATAATTTCATCCGTGTTGGTTACATTGCTGCCCAATTCCCTCAAGAGCATACTTTTAATGTAACCATAAGAACGTTCATCTGCTTTGTACCTTGCTCCGTATGCCCACTTTAGATGTTTGGTCAATTGGTAGACAGAGTGGATACGTTAAGTCAACGGTTGATTGATATGTATCATACTGTGAGATTAGAAATGAGCAACATTCCAAAAGGAATGACTTTGCTTCATGTAGCACTGACTGCCGACATTTGGTTGTAATCTCAAATGAATACATTTGAAAATCTTGCATTTTCCCAATTAATTATTCAGACTCTTCTTTTAATCCAGTCAATCAAAATGGCGTTCTATGAATTTCCTGCAAAGACAGAATTGTTAAGAATGTCATTTAATAAGAACATGAAATACCCTTAGCGCTTATTCCATTCTTTGCACCTTTTGGTCATTAACATAAATACTTGTTTTTTTTGTTTTTTTTTCAGAAACAAAGGTTTCAGGAAATGATTAATGGTCCATGAGAGTGATTGAAAAGGACACAAACAAACTGCCAAAGAGCACTCAAGGGCACACACCCTCTCTATTTTTAGAGACCGCGAAAAGGAATTCTTGTCCCCTGAGTCATGGCCGTCTTCAATAGACCTGAATAAAGGTGACAGTAGTGTTTCGTGTAGAGTCGAGTGTCCTATACCTTTAGTCAAGTCTAATAGTTCATTTTACCCTCTGATTTAACCCTAATTTAATGTCTGAATCAAAAATACCCATTTTTAAAATTATATGTTGTTTTTTTTTTTAATATTTTTCATAATTGCATTTTATTGATTGCTTTATTAATCTTTTTTGGTTAGTATTTTTTTTTATGTAAATTAAAATTAATCATAGAGTTTTTTTTTACTTTTTTTAAAAAAAACAAAAGACTTTTAAACAGTATTTGAAACATAATACAATACATGGTGGTTACACAACAATTCAGAGTCCTCCAACGCAGTACACAGCAAGTGCGTCATAGTCCAAGGCTGCAGTTCATTGATAACCGATATCAACATTGTTTTGTTCGATAAACGTTTTTCAACAGTATTCAGCAACGAAATTTTATGCCGATTCCTAATCCTTGGGTGCCAAAGAAACTTGAACATTTTTTGAAGAAACGCAAAAAGCCAAATGGCCCAGAAACACTAAAAATCGATCTGTCACTAAAAAGCTTTAATTTTTTAGCCTGTTCTAGTTCAAAAATCATTGTGACCATTTACATACGATTCTGTAATCACGTATCAATTATTCAATATGGGCGCCAATACAATGAACTCTCTGATCGTATCTACTTTTGACTGCAGATTGATATTATTTGATTCTATCCTGATGTTTTACAGTCAAAATTAAATTTGACATAATGAAAGGACCCTACTAAATCACTTCCACGAGTTTTTACAGAATGTAAACTCCAAATGGTTTTCAAACTCGTGAAGTGGATTTAAGTTAAGGGTCCTTTTCATTAGGTCATTTTTTCATTCCTAATCCCTTTAATCACCAAGAGCCTGCAATTTTTGTGTATATCCCTGTAAGTCAATCAGCTCAGTTGACATTTCATTACTAATCCGAGTAATTTGATACTGTAAGATGCAATCCCGTAGTTGGGATTTTGGAAGTGCTCATTCAACTGAAAACACAATACACTCTTTAGCTAAGGCTCTAAAACGTGAATCAATTACTGACCTTTAATTCTGACATTGCAGTCCTAGTTGGACTCCATCTAGATTGCCATCCGGCATACAGCCTACAATCACTTTGATTATCTTACGATATTTAAATTGCCCTTAATGAGTGTTATGGGGCAATCTACAACACGGCAGCGCCGATCCGATCGGTCCAGTATCAATCCGTTCCTCGTAGACCAGTTTGTCGCTACACGGGCAACGCAGATCTGAAACGCGTGCACGGTATGACACGCGTGGTTAGTATGGTTAGTGTCGCTGCACTTAAGGGCATACTTTGGTTACGCGTAAAATATTCTTCGATCACCAATGTTACGCGTACATTTTTACACACGCTTCGAAAGGTCTCCGCACTCACTGCCGCGTGTATAGTTCTTTAACGGTTCTCTCCCGTGATCTGGATCTGTGATCTGGCTCTCGGGGGATTGATCTGGATATGCACTGCTGTGTAAGACTGCCCCATTGTCCAGGTGTATAGTTTCACTTTAAAATTCTCTTTAATCTTTTATATTCAATTAATCTATTTGAGAATAGAGAAGCTTTGGTCCAGGACTAGCTGCTTGGCAGAATGAATAGATAGAATTTCTTGTTAGGCTAGTGTAATTCACTAGACAGGCCCTTTATTTATTCACTAGGCAGACCAAAGGCCTATTTAAAAAAAAACAGTCTGGATTATTGAAGTAAACCACCTTGCTATCAATAGCCAAATTACAGAGCCCGGTTTTTCAAATTTAGCTTCACTTGTAAGTCAACAACAGAAGGGTAGCATGTAAAATCCTGTGCCAAGGAAACCGGGTTTATGTACATTAGGTTATTGCAATGGAACATGCTGAAGTATAGCATTAACTAGTTTGGTAGGATGCATATCAGGCTGTTGGAGGTTCAAGGAAGTTATCTACTGAGAGAAGCCATACATTGCCACCTTGACACAACACCAAGGTAGTGTGGCAACCTTTGGATTCCGTGTGGTGCTGTTTTCGCAAGTCCAGTTTATCATTTGACTATTACACCAATTTTGGTTCTCTGGCTTTATTTGTACTTGCTTGAAGAATATGGTTTGAAGATTTGACCGAGTGGGAGATATAACTGGTGAACTTTTATTTGAAGATTAGGTCTACTTATCTACCGTTATTGGAATAACTCTATTTTAATCAACATCGAATTTCGGTAATGTTTGTTAACATATTTAAAACATAACTTTAATGGGCAATATTCGGCGCACATCTTGTAACCGATAAGCCTGGCACAGGTCAAAGGACAGAGGGACATTACCAGAGACTTCTAACGCAAGCAAGAGCTCTATTTAAAGTCGGACTTCGATATTTCAGATATATTTTTTAATATATTAGTAAAAATATCAACTAAATTACGATAGTCACCCGAAATGCTCAATTCCAACGTTTGAGATTGAAACCCAGAGGCGATACCATTATTTAAAGTGGAAGAACGAGGACGGAGGCCTAGTTTGCTTCCACGCAAAAATAATGGTGTCGCCGGGTTCAATTCGTCATAAAGAGAGTACGGTTTCCCCAAATCATAACCTCATGTATACCTCGTATGTATCGGCGTACGCGATTGGTCAATACCCGTCACGTGACCATGTACATACCCGTTTAATACATGGCTTGCCGTGATGAACGCCGAGTTGTCAAATCATGCCTTTTCAAGCCTGAAATTTGATATGTAATGTTTTAATTTGTAGGTAATAGTTAGTAAAAAGTACGGTATACATAAACGGCAGCCTCGGCCTCAACAATCGTTCATACCCAAAATACTATAATGAACCCTAATTTATTCTCATTCTTCACAGCTTTAATCGTTAAAAGCAATTGAGCACTTTTTTTTGAAGAGACGCCTCCAATGTTTCAAAAAAAAATAGATTTTTTCACGGTTGCAAATTGGTAACTGGCTAGTAAACTAACTATACCTGTGAATGGTAAGCTCTACAATGTCTATGGTTACAAACGAAGAATTTTGTAACGTATAATAATCATACGGAATCCCGCGATAATAATTCAACGCGGCTGGAAACGGCCTTCCCCCAATATATGAAATGGGCCGGGAAATAGCGCCATGTACGTAATCTACGCTCATCTATTATTTGTTTAATCGGTTCGGCAAGTCAGTAGGTCATTTCTGAGGTGGCCTATTTCATCATGGACAGGACATAACTTAGCATTTCCAGCCCCGCCGTTAAGTACAATTAGATCCAAATTCTAATTACAAAAATCGCTCATTTATGATAAATACCATTTTTGAGCATTCTCGTTCTGCAGGTGTTTGTTTGTCGGTTAACCATTACCAAGCATAGCTGTGCAAAATATTCAATTTTGAAATTGGGGGGCGCTCTTCAAAAAATTTGCATAATTGCTTTAAGGTCATCTTTAACCTCGTCTCCAAGCCTTTTTTTTGTAACAAAACGGTTTACCAAGGGGGGGCCAAGGGGGGGGGGGGGGTTCCCACCCCCTCGAGAATTGTTATAAAGCACCCGCTGCTATGATTTTGATACCAATGATAGCTATGGTCCCTCCTCTTTCCATTGATACCAAAATAGTACCAACATCCTAGTATGCCGGTCACAAATGACGTCATCAAGTCCGCGAGTCGGCAAAAGTGGCATTTTCGACGAAATAGGCGAAAACCAATTTGCGCTAAAATCGCAGAAGACGGATTTTCAATGCGGGTTTTCAGCTCTAAATGATGGCATTTGGCTGTTTTACAATAAAACAGAAGTTTTAGAGCCATACGGTGCATAATATTTCAAAATGCACTCATAAAAATATCCTTGGTGGCCAACCCCCCTAACCCTTCGACTTTGACGGCATACCCTAACCCCGGTGAAGGTGCTACCGGTTTCGACATTTTTTTTTTCGCTAAAATGACCGTAAAGGATGAAAGAACGATACCTGAAGGCTTTTTAACAAAGTTTTAGCATTTTAGCGCACTAGCACCGGAGCAACGTTCACTAGGGGGTGGTACCACCCCCCCCCCCTGGGTAAACGAGGGGTTAACCCCATTTCGCGATGCTTTACGGCTTAATACAACAAGAAGGACGTCACCACCCATTGACACAAATCGAACAACCCGTTGAACGCAACGATCACACGCAATGAGACGCAACGTTAGCAGGCGCGCGTGAACGTAGCTAAACGCAGTTATGACGCGAGCGGGCTTCAACCTACAAGGGCGCACACCAGTAAATAACTGCCCCATTGAAAAACACGCAAATATACCTGTTTCGAAAGCGAGATTCGAAACTCAAGCGGCAACATTTTGCATACAAGTTATATATCAAGGGATTGCAAATCGATTTGCAACTTAACATAGGTTTCAATGTCTGGGGGGGGGGGGGTCTTCCGATTAGTTTTTCCGATGAGAGACCCTAAATAGCGACCGTGCCATTTTACACCCGTTTTCGAGCCTGCAAAATTCATTTACCGCCATTCTTCATACACCGAGGGCCTACTTCTCCGTGAAAATCAAAATTTTAAATTTAAGCGGATCCAATGTGGTAAAGACACATGTACCTTTTATTTGAAACCCTAATATGCAAATACAGATCTTCACAAAACTCGCCACATGACCGAAAACATCTCAAAATTAGCTGTGTTTTTTTTACCGGGAAGTAAAACCATACAGGAAATGCGTGTGATTTACGTATTGTGCGCCCCCAAAAAAACACAATTACGCAGCGCGTACTGCCAGGGTTCAAATTAAACAGACATTGAACCGGGCATTTTTTTTTTTTTTTTCAGCCAATAAAAATGCTTACATTTTACAGCGTTAAGAATATTGGTGTATATATTACACCACTGGCGAGTGCCCCAAATTGTGTAAAACGTTTTTTCTCACCACAGGAGTGTGAACTGCGCAATATGATGAGATTGCGATTATTCCGTGATTGAAAATACGGTTTACACAATTTGGCACTCGACGACCTTAATAGTTGGCTATCAATCATGGAGAAGATAGCCAAATTGAATTGAGAAGGTGACAGAAATTGGTTTATCTGGACAAGGATTTACTAGACTTCATTAGAGATGAGAAGACATGAAAGATCAACGTGCAGAGAACGTGAGAATAGAGCAAAAGAACGTGCTCATGAGATAGAACGTGAAGCAATGGAAAATAATTTGAACAAGAAAAGGGTAGGCAAGATCAAGAAAGTATGCAAGCACATAGTAGCTTAACAAGAGGAGAACATATGCCAGAATCTTGGCAGATGAAATTGCTTTGGAAAGGAAGAAAGAATGCTAGAAAACAGAATAGTATTGGAAGAAAAAAGACTTCAAGTAGCTAGACTTAAACATACATTGGGGTTTGATAGTTCTATTGGGCATGAGGATCAACAAAATCTTTTTGGCAAGGTTCCAAACTTCCCTCATTTGATGAAAACTAAGATAAATATAGATGCGTACCAAACTGTTACAATTTATATGAAAGACATTGCCACCAAAAGAAGATGGCCCACCAATAGTAAATGGGCAGTTTATCGATCAGGTGCATAATTGTTGACATGAAAGGATTAGACAAGTTCTAATTTGCTCTTGTGATGATAGGCACAAAATAGACACTACGAGACATTTGAGAAAGACAAAATTCTTATAAATATAGGAGCAATGAGGAAGGTTATCCGTAGCGATTCATAATCTAGGCCTGAACAAGGTGAGTCGGGACCCTCATATGCAAGAAGAGTAAGTAATTAAGATGGGTATAGGATTGTCACCGCAATAAATGATTATGATGTTTTTGTTAATTTGATCATTCCTGATCATTTTCTTCACCTCATACCCAGTATGGCCACATTCATTTAGTGAGAGAAAACCTAAGGACGTAGAAACAATGTCCGATCTGGCTGTCAATACAATTGAGGCTCATGGTGGGTGGTGGGTTTCAGCTAGTATAAAGGAAAGAATGAATAAGATTTTAACAAGGGTAACAAGTCCATTGTTTGTCAAGAGGATTTGATTCGAACAACCACTAGCCCAATATTGGCCTAGAGGAGTTGATTCAAATACCAATAGGCCCAAAGTATTAATAAATAAACAATGAAAGGTGGAAATTTCTGGTCATCAAGCTGAAAATGGTCAGAAATTGGTCAGAAAATGTGTCTAGAATAATATACTAAAAGTCCCAAAAATCCTCTTTGTGCATTTTCCATAAATGGGGGCAAAGTTTGTTACAGGGGTAAAATTACGAAATATTTCAATTGTCCTTAATGTGTTCCAACATTTTTGTCATGTCCCAAGTATTAAAGAAATGTTATAGTTGCCCTTCTATGGCTTGTAGTTTAATAACTATATGGTAAAAAAGGCTCAAGGTCATCCTGGGGGGTAAATTTTCAGAATGGTCGGATTCTTCTGAAGATTGTGTCAAATTCTTCATCTAGTTGTTACATGAACACCAAATGAAATTAAAAGGTGATGGTCATTACTAGCTATTACTTGCAAAAGTACAGGGCCAAGTGTGATGGGGTTCTACAAGCTCTATGGGGTCACTGCTTTCTGCTCTTATGTCAATATTGAATCCATGTAGGTATTTGAATGAACATTTCTGTTTTAATATGACTCTACGAGCAATTTGAATCTGGTTTAATTTGAAATTGGATCATTTTTGAAATATTTAAACCCCCAGGATGACCTTGATATGATTTAGGTCTGTAAGTAACTTAAACTACAGTTTTTAAATAGGCAACTACATTTATATTGATCCTTGACATGACAAAAATGTTGGAACACATTTAAGGGCAATTCTAATATTTTGTAATTTTACCCCTGTACAAACTTTCCCCCTTACTTCTGAAGAGCAACAAAAGGATTTTATGGGACTTTTAGTAGTTCATTCTAGACACATTTCTGCACCAATCTGACATTTTTCAGCTTGTTCCCAGAAATTTTCCCACGTTAAAACTAAATTCTTGGCCTACAATAGAGATAGGCCTAAAGCAAGTTACAACTAAATACTAGTTCGGAAGGGTGCAATGCTTCATATGTGTGGTGTAGCAGGTCATCGTGATTGTAGGCATAGGCCTAAAGCAATCAAATGAGCGCAAGTTGTGTGAAACCAAGGAAGGGGAAAGATGCAACTAAATTTGCTAGTATGTGCAATGAACAATGATAGTCCTAAATCTGAGAAAGAAAATCACCTGACAGAGGTGCAGATGTAGTGACAAAGCAGTCTTGTTAATGGTTCCACACATAACCAGAGTAATTCCTAATTATGTGTGATAGATTAGAGTGTGGACATGAATTAACCGTATTAACCTGCTGCTGTAAACCTCAAGGATTTTTCAGAGATGCATTAGTGAAATGGCTATGTAGGGAAAAGTAGAGAGCAAAGCACTTCGCGATACTGGCTGGCAATTGTATTTGTTTTAAGAAGTTTATTAAATGGCATCGCAGAATCGGAGAATGCAAACTTGGCGTGTTGATAGCCGGTACAGTACGGGTCGCATTTGAAACTGCAATCTATGGAGTGTCCTTACTCAGTATTGTATTGGTAGAGTAACAGCAAAATGTATGGCCAATCATCTATATGACCTAATCTTAGGACAGATAGAGGGCATGCGTGATGCTAATAATCCTGATCCAAATGGAATGATTGCTGTAACATAGAACAGATAACAATCGGTGGTACTGTAGATAGGGAAGAATTGAGGTTAGACAATCGATAGTAAGTGTAACCAATCGGGTCTGTACAAGCGGTAGACCCGAAGTGAACGGGCTGTAAAACAAGAGTCAAGTACAACAAGCTCGCAACAAACCATTTGAACCCCTTATCGTTCCACCAGCATCGAATGATGTAGTTACTGTCTGATAAGTTGAATCAAAAGCCAAGCAAAGATTTGACCTACTAGGTACGGGAGGCAGCAGATTCCAGAAATGTCAAGCAATGTAAAGGGGGGAGGTACTTGTATTTTTGTGAAAGAGAAAGTATCCTCTGCAGAAGATTTTCCGCCCCACCAATACATTTCGTTGAGAAGTTTAAACAGTAGTAGTTCCACAAACCCGTAATAGAAAACAGTGATGAAAGTCGCCCATGAAAATATTCTTGGAGGACATCAAACAGCAAAGAACAAAGGATCGGATTAGTGCTGCTACGTGTTTCTGACGCAGGGAGGGTGCCGATATTAAGGGGGGACATGGGGTCGTCACTTAGTTTTTGAGATATCAAATTGTAGTTTTCTAAATTGCAAAGAGGACTGTCTTCTCAGAACTTTCAGGAGTATTTTAATTTTTATTTGGTGAAAATCTACATTCGTTCAAATTTTATGGTTGATCCGAAGTATACATCATCGCACAGAGAAAGACAATTTCTATGTTTTTCTTATTGTTTTTCAAGCAGCTAATTTTCTACTTTGGTTTTCACCATTGTTTTTCCAGCAGCTACATTTACTTTGTTTTTCATTGTTTTGCAAGCAGCTACATTTACTTTGTTTTTCATTGTTTTTCAGCCGTAATATTTAGAGAATTACAAAATAAATTTTGGGTAAAGTGACCATTTACAGATTTGTTTTTAATTTTAAAAAATAGTATTATTAATATAAAATTGATCAATTTTAGAATAAATACAAAATTGCAATAATTCATTTATAATTGATTAATTAAAAACAATTAACGTTTCTGGAACCTTATTGGCTTTTTGGTCATCTTTTTTGCCATGTTTGCCATGCCATCTCTTTAATTCTTTTTTTTGCCATTTTTCGAAAAGTTTGCAATTTGGGGCCCCCCCCCCTCACTTAATCTCAAAAACCGGTTTGACCTATTGACTTCAACTTTGGCACACAACTATTTTAACAACATACATACTATGAATCCTATGAGAGGATGTTGTATAAAACCCTTTAGTTTTTTGAGTTTACACTTGATTTTTGTATTTCCCCAGCACCAAAAATGGCGAGAGAAGTTGGAACTGTTGCCAGGAACACGGAAACACAAAAACATTATAATTTTGTAAACGCTCTCCATAGGATCACAGATCCTGGCCCTAGTATTGTTTACGACACAACTATGTTCAAATAACTTCATATTTTTTTTTTTTTTTTTTTTTTTTAATGTTTTTCATTTTGAATTTCTTCTGATTTTTCTTCGCCCGTTGAACCCTTTGATCCCCATCAAATTACATCCGGGAGGGTCGATATGATCCGAGACATATATTTGAAAAGGCTCATCATGCCAAACATTTGGGTATATCACTTGCTTGTATTCAAAGAAACTGTGCTGTATTGCAATAAATCATTTATTTATAAAACGACGCCATGTCCCCCCCCCTTAAAGATATTGTCAATCATGCGACAACTGCCAACGCATCATTCCAAAAGGCGTGTTACAAAGGTACCATTGGGAGAAACGCCCCTGATTGACACGCCATTCGAAAGAGTCGCCGTCGACCTGATTGGTCCAATGACCAGAGCCCTTGGGACATCGAATTAAATTGGTATTATATTGATAGACAACGCAACTCGATATCCTGAAGCGTTTCCAATTAACTTAAATCATAGAATCTGAAAGTGGTAGCTGAAGAAGGGACTGGTCGAACATCATTACCAGTTTTGCATACAGAGACAAACTCCTCAAACGAGTAAGGTTTTTCACCTTTTGAGTTATTGTACGGACGAAATCGTAAGTTCGAGGTCCAATGGACTTATCTAGTGATTGTGACGGGACAATAGAAGAAGGGGAAACAAAGGGGAAGAACAAAGAATAACATATCAGTACAATCCTAGATCTCAGGAAAGGTAGACACAACCTGTGAAATGGCTACTCTAGAAGTGAGATTCCCGGGGGGCACTTCTCAATGGTAAGGGGGTATCATCCGTGTTCAAGCAATCACAAAAAGCACTCTAAGTACAGATTTTCGAAGCTTGAATTTTTCACCTGAAACAACTATCAGCAGCGCAATTAGCTTACCCTAAACAAGTACTTGATGGAATTTGCGCCCGCTAAAACAAGTATTTCAGTAGCGCAAAGTTTGCATACCCTGAAGAAGTATTTGTCTTTCTCCCTTACCCTAAGCAAGTAATTGATGCAATTATTACTCCTTAATACGTAAAACCCAAAACATATTCTTCCAGGTATTCCCCATATAGCACCACAGAGAGGCTTGTCTGAGCTTGTGTATGTAATTTCAGAAAAAATAGCTGGGGAAAGTTAATTTTTCAGCCAGGGATATTATCCGAGGAATGCATTTTGAGCCAGGTGCGTATCCAAACAATTTCAGGACGGCGGCACGATGTCGATAAAAGTCGACGATATGGTGCTGAACGGTCATTGCGCTACAGCAAGCAGCGGCGGGGGTTGGTGGGGGGGATGGAGGGCTTGCAATCTTCACTTTCAACGCACATTTTATGCGAATTTGATCGAAATAATTTGAAATTTGTAAGTGATTACTATAGCAAAATTAGGTATGATTAAATGGGCTTATAAAAAGTAAAAACAGATTTGATGGGTTAAAAGTGTCACAGAGAATGCATATAGTAAGTGGGCGATGGGAGGGGGTGCCGCTCTCTCTCTCTCTCTCGCGAAGCGCGCGGAATGCATACCAAGCAAGTTTTGCTTCCGAAAACACATTTTCTCAGGCAAATTTGGTAAAAAAACAATGATATTGAAGTGTGAACTTTAAAATGCATATAGGCCAATGATAGATGGTATAAACAGTAAAATATAGTCATGAATGTAAGGTTTATTTGAACTAATCTAAATTAAGGGGGTTCATGGAGAGTTCGTAAGCGGCACGGGGGTGGGTCGCTGGAAACATGGGAGGTATTTAGTTCCAAGACATTTTATTGGGTCTAATAGGATCCGGGAGAATTAGCATTGGAGAAAACGATTTCGCCACTTTCCGCATTTGCAGGCAGATAATTCGGCATTTTCCCTGAAAATTGCCGTAATCCGCGCGAAATTATGCACCCAAATTATGTCCCAAAAGGATTTATTATAACCTAGGAATGACTGACATTTAAATAAAAGTAGAGTGTAATTGCTAAAACATTTTTGCGTTGCTGGGAATATTAAGTGATAGTGATTATAGAACATATTTTGTATATAAGCGCCTAATCAGGCAATATAACAAAAGGAGTCGTATTTCTCAATCTCAAACCAACAGGCATGTACTAAAATCCCGTGTATTAGGTTTCTTTACCGCGCGTAGCGCGAAAAATATTTTTGAAATTTAGGGATTTAAAATCACAAGTTTGAAGGCAAGTACAGACGTCCGGAAAACTTTTTAATTTTTTGTATGCTTTGAAATTAATATGGAACCTAATGCGTAAGTCCTAATTAGAAATAGCCTGAAAATATAACCCTTTTTCTTGATTTGTAGGGATTTTAGAGCCTTTTCACGTTACGTACTAACGTGCTGATGGATCTGAAAAAAACTACCCTTTTAGTGATTCTTGGACAGGATGATACCCCCTAGTCTATGAAGACTGATTCCCCCCGGGAGTGAGATGCACAAAGCAGAAGGAAATGGTACAAAGTCCAATACAACCGTAAGGCAAGATCTAGGGCCGAATATAAAGAGAGAGATGAATATGTTGTAACTTACCCACTATGCTAACAAGTTTATATCCAAACAAGACAATCCAACCAACATCAAGCCTTTATCAAGGAACTGCAAATAAACACACACCAAAAACTCAAAGCCAGAATGACACAACTGGCAAGTGCTAAACAGGACAGTAAATGCAAACAGCAGAAAGCAACAGCAAAAGACAAGGACTACTGAATAGTAGATAAATGGAAGTGTGCACAAAAAAAAGAAAGTTAGGTGCACAGATTAAAAGACTATATCATGAGGTATTGACCCCAAAGGGATGGGAAAGAGTGACATGTGAGTGACACAAATAAGATACAGGGACTACATGGCAAAAAGATGAAAAGGTATAAAACACCATGGCCAAGAGATAAAAACCACCTGGGCCTGGAAAAAGGGAACAAAAGATTAGAATGTGAGGTGTGTAAAGAGTTGGTGGGGCTAATGATGTTGATAAAATGGAAACGCGTGACAGCTGCTAAATGATAGGTTAATCCCTTTATAGTAATTCCTGAGGTGCAGTTGTTTGAAGGATCTGAATCCAATGTAATTCCAGTGTTTACCTAGCATCAGTGTCCAAGGTGCGAGGCCTATCAATTGCTATAATTTGTATATCATTAGCAGAATGGCCGGGGAGATTAAAATGCTTAATTGGCAATTGTTCTATCCCTATTGTGTCTTGTGTCCGCACAATGTTCATAAAGTCTTATTTTACGCTCGCGGCCTGTCTCTCCAACATATTGTTTATGATAAATCGGACAAGTAATCAGGTAAACCACATTGTAAGAAGAATTGTAACAAGTTGTTAATGTACTGGAAGGGACCTTTTTAGAATCATCAAAAAGATCAACAGAATGAACTACAAGATTGATATGGGACAGCGACAACAAACTTTCCACATCAATCTACTGAAGAAATATCACAGAAGGGAAGAACTTGATAAAGATGATCATCATGGTGCATTAAACATTGTAGCAGTTGTCGAAGAAGAGATGGATGATGAAGTCTTGGAGGACCAGCAATTTTAGTGTAACTAATGAAGACTTGTTACATCTTCGCACTTTAGCATCCAAAGAAACATACAAAGATGTCAACATTAGTAAAGACTTGGATGAATCACAGGTTGGTGAAGGTAAACGTTTGATGGATAATTTCAAGGATATTCTGACATATATTCCAGGCAAGACTAACTTGGGAGAGCGTACAATATAGCTAACAGATGAAGTTCCTGTCAGGTGTAAACCATATCCAATCCCATATGCACTTAAAGATGAAGTCAAAAAAGAAATAGATACCATGTTAGAAATGGGTATCATTAGAACAAGCAATAGTCCTTTAATATGCATGTCCATTAACCATTGTAGCAAAACCAGATGGTACACCCAGAGTTTGCTGTGACACTAGAAGAATTAATGCGAAGACCATCTTTGATGCACAACCAATACCAGACCAGGAGGAAATATTTGCTCAGCTGTCAAAGGATATTTTTTTAGTAAGATGGATTTGACAAAAGGATATTGGCAGGTGTCCTTACAAGAGGAATCCAAGATGTATACATCATTTTTATGTCCAGGACATGAAGGACAGTTTGAGTTAACTCTATGCCATTCGGATTGGTAAATAGTGCAGCAACGTTCAGTAAGATCATGAGAAAGCTACTTCAGGGAATGAAAAACGTCCATAATTATATAGACGATATTTTGATTCACACCACTACATGGGAAGATCATGTCAGAGTTCTAAAGGAAGTACTTAAACGACTTCGAAAAGCAGGACTAACAGCAAGGCCATCAAAATGTTATGCAGGCTGTAGTGAAATGGAATTTCTAGGTCATGTTGTAGAAAAGGGAATCATCAAGCCTAAACCCGATAAAATAGAGGCAATCAAAGATGCAAAATAGCCTTAAACCAAGCCGCAATTGAGATCTTTCTTGGGACATGTTGGTTATTATAGGATATTTATTCTACTTTTTCAGCATTGCCAGTCGTTACTGACCAAAACTGAAAAGAGAATGCCAACAAAAGGGCATCAAGCCAATAACGCCTTTCAGACTTTGAAGACAAAAGTGACAAGTGCCCCGGCCCCAATACCAATTCTTACCAGATCTCAACAGGCCTTTATTTTAAGAACTGAGCTTCAGAAAGTGGTCTAGGTGCAGTGCTCTTACAGGACGAAATGGGTGAAAAATTTCCCCACTAGCTTTGCTAGTAGAACCTATCCAAATGGTCAGAAGGCAGTCTTCATTGATTAGAAAGAGTGTCTTGCCACAGTATGGGCAGTACAGAAGTATTGAGTCTTTCCTATATGGTAGGGAGGTTTCCTTAGCGAAACGAGACTCATCACCCTTGGCAATTCATCAACAATCCCCCCCTAAAAAAACATTTTTATTCCCTTTTTTGAAAATCAATGAAGATAGGAATCCATATCATCTTTATCCCCCCACAAAAAAAAATCACACTTGGCTGGCAGGCCACCATAATTTTTGAACAAAAGCACGTGGATACTTATTCTTGTTGTAAGGTAAAGATGGACTGATAGCTAATATCCTGAAAAGTTCATAAATTAGAGTCCATAGTTTTTAAGATATGACCCAACCAATTTACTTGCATGAAGAAAAGAATGGCAAATACAATATTGATTTGCAGCAATCAACATTTACTTGCCCAAATCTACTGGGTCAAATAAGTAGAATATATTTATAATTGAGACTTTAGTGCAACCCTGGAGAAACATGTAGGGGTTGTATTTTGGAATATTTGAATTCATTCAATGAAGACGTCATGCTGATATGGCCATTCCCTTAAAGGGGGAGTAATTTGTCAGGTGTATATTTAATTTTCTTTATATTTAACTATACTACTTGAGAATAAGAGCTTGATCCAGACTAGCAAGCTTGGCCAGATTGAATAGATAGGAATTTCTTGTTAGACTAGTGTATTCACTAGACAGAGGCCTTTTATTTATTCACTAGGCAGACACAGGCCTATGTTTAAAACAAGTCTGGATGATTGAATGTAAACCACCTGTGTTCTCAATACCAAAATACACAGAGCACTGATATTTTCAAATTCAGCTCACTGTAATTCAGTACACAGAAGGGTAGGCATGTAAAATCCTCTGCACATTAGGTTATTGCATTGGAACATGCTGAAGTATAGCATATAACTAGTTCTGTAGGATGCTAATCAGGGCTGTTGGAGGTTCAAGGAAGCAGTTTTTCTTTTTACTGAGATAACTACCTTGCCACCTGACACAAACACCACCCGGTAGTGGTGGCACTGTTTACGGAGCGGCCGAGCTTTGAAAAGTGCTCAGATCGAGTTACCCCTGTTATATGGCTTCCATTTTTCTGTTAAAACTCTCAAAGTATTATTTTCTCAATTTTATTTGAGAAAAGATTTCTTACGCGAAAAGCACTTGTTTACTATAAAAGAGAGGAAAAGGGGATTCCCTCTAGCTTAGAGTGTTATGCTTTAGGTGACCAACCTGTGGAGATTGCACAATAAGGGAAGTGGGGAATTCCCCAAGGATGCTAAAAGGCTTAGAAAACTTGTTTATGTTTTGAGATCAGAAAACATTGCGGAACCTAGGGAATTCCCCCACAAGTTATATATATGAAGTGATGTAATTCGGGTGAGGAATTCCGATTGGTCAGCTATTGTAAGGTTAGGTTTATGCTGGGAATGATGTCATGATATTTTAAAGGGGATTTCTGTGATAATGAAAACTACTTTAATGAGACTTGCAACACCTACGGGGAAATACACAGGACACTCAACACACACACTATACAAATAAAAAACCGACGTTTCGGAAGATAAAAAACCTTCCTTCATCAGGGTAAAAAGACCAAGGTTCTACATTGTAAAAACAAGCTGCAGCCCAGCACAAGGCAAGAAGCTAAATGAAGAACAGCTTGCAAAGCCAAAGCGGTGGGAGAAAAAATTCAACAAAAAAAATCTCTGAATAGAAGAGGATAACAACATAACAAAAAGAGAAATCAGATTAGAGACTCTGAATCCAAGAGGGTATGAATTTAAAGAGGTCTAGACAGCCAAATCGGCTAGAGGCCAAGAAAGGTATGGTAGGGCCACTCTGATCAAAAAATATAAACAAGCAAAAATACAAAAACACACAGAAGGAAAAAATTGAAAAATATCCAAACAACATCTAAAAACCTGAAAAAAAATGGACGGACCACTGTTGACAAAACTCAACAACTCCTAACTGCATGGCCCACCTAGGTGGGATGTCCAGGCGTATTAGTCTCACGCGTTAACTCCCGCTCCCAGGTCATACAGCAGTGTGCCAAGCAAGCCAAGGTGATACAATTTATGAAAAACAACACAGTATATAAAAGCTTAAAATGGAGAGAGAGAAGTCACAGTAGCCGACTCAAGAACACCCTTTAAGAGTTATTCCCTAGGAGCAAAAGTTGCCAACTTTTCAATCCACTAGCATCTACGAGCCTGCCTCTGGTAAAGATTTTTGCTGCCCGGTCTATCAATGGTAAAATGGTGAGATCTTCAGCAGTGTGGTTGGCTTGATTAAAATGGCCAGGGCACAGTGTTTATCTCTGATGTTTTGTGTCACCCACAATGTTCCACAAGCGGGTTTTTTTAAGGGCTCTTTTAGTCTTCGCCCACATACTGCATCCCACATTTCTTACAAGTGATCGTTTGGCATTTAGATTAAGACGTTATCTGCTCCTCTGATGACACTTTGAACACAAGGATTATCAGCTTAAAGATCAATTCTTATGGCAAGAGGGTATCCTACCAAAGTTATTGAAAAAGAAACCAAGAACGCTATAAGCATTTCCTAGAGATCAAGCTCTTCAACCTCAACAAAACAGATAACAAGTATAAAGACGTGTTCCTTTGTGTTAATATGACCGTCACATTCAACTTTGCTACTGCAATCCCAAAGTATTTCCGACCTGACTCTCTACACGTTGCAAGAAGTATCTCGGAGGCTCCTATGGTTGCTTTTCGGAGGCACTAATATCAAGCAAGCTTGTCCCGCCACTATATTAAAGCGGACTTCTGCTGTTTCTTTGGAGAAGGCTTCATTCCTTGTGGGAAATGTGATGGTTGTAAACAATCGCCGCAATCTGGGTCAATTCAAAATGACTGTGCGGGACGGAGTTTTACCAGCCATGTTACTGGGGAAGAGTTTAGATCAGACAGTCGTTGTGAAACTTGCCAGTCAACCAATGTTGTGTATCTGATCAAATTTTTCCTTCTGTGTGTTTTTGTATTTCTGGTTTTATATCTTTTTGATCAGAGTGGCCTACCATACCTTTCGGCTTCTAGGCCTATTGGCTGTCTAGACCTCTTTATTCATACCTATTGATTTAGATTTCCGCTGAATCTGATTTCCTCTTTTTTATGTGGTTTTCCTCTTATATTCAGAGAATTTTTTGTGTGAATTTTCCCCACTCTTTGCTATCAGCTGTCTTATTTAGTTTTGCCTTGTGTGGTGCAGTTGATTTTAAAGAGACCCTTTTTTTGGTCTCTTTTACCCTGATGAAGGAAGGTTTTATCTTTTCGAAACGTCGTTTTTAATTTGTATAGTTGAGTGTCTGTGTTTCCCCCTAGGGTGTGCAATTCTCATTAAAGTAAGTAGTTTTTAATTTGCCATTGTTTGGTGAAAGCATTTGTATTCCTTGTTGGTCCACCTTTAGGGTGCCATTGTTGGTCAGTTGGGTTTCTGTTTTTTTAGTCTCTGTGCCTATGTGACTAGTTAAATACTATCAATGGAAGGGCACTCTTGCCAAGCAGTAAATCAGGAGCTGAACTAGGAATCTGGAGCTTATAGCTAGTTTTTACTCTACAATAATGGTCGATTTGAGTTCTACATCTAGTACCAGGATTTAAGGATTTGGGATCGCCGCGCGAGCTTGATAGCTGTCGTCTTTAAGCAAAGAGCGGTCCGTTTGGAATCAAAAAGGGATTACAGTTGTGGTCCTATATGAGGGAATAGCGACAGAATGATGGTGGTATATTACCTGGGTTTTATTGTGGGCCTTTGTCGTCGATGGAAAGCCCCGTCGTCTTGAACTGCGGGACAAGAGTACCTTCAGGACTGAGAAGATTCCTGAGGAATTCGTACCTGAGGAGAATTGTATGAACTTGTGCGCTGTCATTTTGGATCTTCGCTGAGCGGAAATAGCATCGTTGAACTGCAACGGCTCTTTTGGACATTAAAGTATCAGTTATATAAATGTGTGTGTAATTGTGTAAACTTACATCAAAATAAAAAAAGAAAAACGTAAAAAAAATAAAAAAAATAAAAAATTGTTATATTATATAAAATTAAGTCACTGGTGCACAAGGCTCATTTTTAGTGCTTGAAAGGTATTTCTGACCTTAGACGCCTACAAGACGTCATAACACCCCCACCGTATACAACCACACACAACCACCTTTATTTGAAGCCTAATATATGCGATTTAAGGGAAAATGATGGTTGTGTGATTGAAAGATT
This sequence comes from Ophioderma brevispina, assembly GCA_023653785.1. Lineage (NCBI taxonomy): Eukaryota > Metazoa > Echinodermata > Ophiuroidea > Amphilepidida > Ophiodermatidae > Ophioderma > Ophioderma brevispina. The sequence continues at coordinate 26,747 of JAMKCH010005511.1, forward strand.
TGGGGTAGGATGATTTTAGGCCGAACGAAGAAAAAGCATTTTGGGCTGCAATTAAGCGAAATTATTAATTTTTTTTTTTTTAAAGTAAAATATTACAATGTTATTTTTTGGTATACTTTTTGTTATGAATAGGTTTATACATTGCATAATAAGGGGGTTCAGGTTAATACTCGTTGTGGGGACATGTGATAAAAGATGTTTAGGACAAAAAAAAGTGATTTGGAGGATAAAATTTTAACTCCTTTATATACTGGTCTAAAACAAATTTATATATATAAATGTCAGAGAGGATTGATAGCATTGCATCATGATTGAAAATTTGTTTTGCTAAGAAATTAACAAATCTGATATTTCTTAAGTTTTGCTCAAAAAAGTGATTTTTGATCAAAAAAACACCCCTGCCACCAAATTTTTTGACCAACAACCATCATTTTTTAAATTATTTATTACATCTTTCGAAATTAGAAGTGGCTGGTTGTGTCTGGTACCGAGGGGAAGGGGGTTTGGCGAACAATTTGCAGTCCAAAAACCGCTCCACTATGTGGCTTCCGGTGTGGTGCTGTTTTCGCAGTCATTTTATTGAAAGGAGAATTCCGCCAATTTTGGTTCTCTGGCTTTATTGCTTTGCTTGAAGAAATGGTTTGAAGATTTGAACGAGTGCGGCGATAACTGGTGAATTTTAGTTGAAATTATGTCTACTTATCTACCTGTTAATTTGAAAAACTCTATTGACATCACATCGGAAATTTCCGGTACTGTTTGTTACATTCTTTGATAAAATACTATGGACTTCGAAAAAAAAATGAAAAACATCTTGTTAAAACCGGATAAGTACTGAACAGGTAAAATGACAGGGCAATATTTACCAGACACTTCTAAACGCAAGAGCTCCTTTTAACTGAGTGAAAAGATATAAAGTGTAAAATTCTAAGAGAATGTATATTTTTTATTTTTTTTGAATTAAATAAAAAAAATTATTGCGAGTTTATCATTAATTGTGACTACTTTCATGTGATTTCTAGTATTCCTAGATGAGTACATTTAGAAATGGGCTACAAATAGTTATCTCGTGACAGTTATAAGTGTTATGTTGGACATACACAAAGATTAACCCCTTGGCTAGATGTAGAATGCAAAAAAAGCCAATTGAAGCCCACTTGAGGGTTTTTACTTATTTGATCAAATAGTGAAAGAGAAGATTGCATAAGGTCTCATTAATTGATAAGCTAATATATTGACTGCTGATGCATTGATACATACCAAGTTATCAGTCTAGGTCCAAAGTAGTAAATATCAGATGTTTTAGTGTATTAGTGGACATGTGAATTTCTTAATTAAATGGTTACTTATCATTCTTAATGATCACAAAAGATTAATTTTGACTGGACAGCACAAATATTACAACTTTAGAACAAATATTACAACTTTTGAATGTTAATGGATGAGTTTTAGTGTTGGGGGGCTATTTTGAATGTTTGCGTTTCTTCTCAGATTCAGAAGGCAAAAATGGTCTAGAAAACCGTTGATATTTATATATTTAAATATGACCTTGTAGCGTGGACTATAACCAGAGATTAGAGATTAATGACCCCATTTCATACTTCATACTCTTCGTGAACTTTTATAGGGTCATAGTGATGCCCCTTTGAATAGGTTAATATATCGTCCACGAGTCATGCAAACAAACAAATCTATATTTTTATAAAATGTGATTTTGGGCGATTATACTTAACATCGTAATATCTTTTTTATTACAGAGATTGTTAGAAAATTCAATACAGATTTTGAGATATGAAACTTGGAATTAGAATCTCCCTCATATGGCAAACAAGCGAATCTGCGTTCGTTAGTGTGCCAGGCCCAAAAAAGCCAATGATGGAGCAATAATCAGGAAACGAATGTCTATCAGTTTTCCGATATTGATTTTAAAAACCCATTTCTAAAAAAGTCGACTACAAAAGCTTGAATGTTTAAATGTGAAGAAGAATATCTTTTGGTAAACTGACGTTAAATAGTTTTGAAAACTATCATTAACTAATTTTCGGAAAACCACAACACCCCAAAATACCACAATGTTAGTTGGTAGTATTTGACGTTCAGTAGCACTTCCAATGTGGTGATACAAACCATCAGTGACCACAAAAATCCCCTGTGGTATTTGTTGGTATTTGGAGTTTGGCAGTCCAATGTGGTGTTTTTGTGTATTAGGTTTTTTATGAAATACGGGCATAATAATTAAGTTAATAGGTGAAAAAAAGGATTCCGGAATAGGAATGTGGAAAATGATGCCAAAGAGAGCCAATTAAAAGTTGATTTTAAAACAGTTCTAGATATATGGACGCGAAAAACCAAACATCAGCTTTTGATAAAAAGACATCGACATTTAATTTACTATGCAGGCTTTACAATCTGTTTTACATACTCTATTTCATGTTCTTTATGTTCTAGCCTGCCAGCAAAGGAAAAGTGTTCAGCTATTTATTAAAGACGCACTGACACATTTTAACAAAATGTGATATTTCTTCAATTTGACGAGCAGCGATATAGTCTATTGAAAGAAATAGAGATATATTTTAAACACAGAAATAACATTTGCCCAAAACAGATTGGGGCATTTATGAGAGGATTTAAAAGACATCCCAGGTCATTGGTGGGCTAACTTTTTAAGTATTAAAAAGTTTTAAAATTCTCCCTTAAAATTATATACATAGCTCTCACCTGAAATGGATAAGCCAATCAGCCCCTTATGGTAAAAAGAAACGATTTTCCACCGGGAGTGATGGTATTAGCAGACGACGGAAAAATGGAGTTTTAAACTACAAGAAAAACACGCGCCGGGTTGATTCCCCACGGCACCACCCGTTAAACGGTTTGTTAAACCTTGTTTGTTTTCTATCAATGAGTACGCGCTCCTAGTCTGTGCATGTAATACACACATTTGTTGATTAAAGGAGAACACGTACAACAAATAATATTAAACAATAGACACTATAAAATATTATGACCACATATCGAGTGGTTCATAGAAAAACGGAATGTCATATTAACCCTATTAATGGATTAAAACCATCTTGTCTGACCCTGTGCTATTTAAAATCGCGCTAGTGTTATAAAGTGTTATGCGATACGCCGGACGTTTAGGTAGGTCATTCACCCTATGAAATAAACATTATAAAAAGCATCCATGCGTGACGATGTATGGCGCTCGCTACTGTGCGTCCATTTCGCATAACACAAATACATATCCCATATTTTACAGTAGGCGCGAATTCAAATAGCCTGCCCGCGTGGTCAGACAAAATGCTTTGAATTCGTTTTATGGTTAGTATAATTACGTGTCACCATGAAACCACTATATGTGTTCAATAATTGTTTTTATTAGCCGTATATTTTGTAAGTTATTCTTGATACAGGTTTCTCTTTAAGTTACGGCAGGGATGGTCCGATAAAGTATATAAAGTTTTCATCTTGATAGATGGCCTTCACCGCAAAAATTCCCCATCTGTAAAGTTTGGCGCTGAATTTTCCACCGTTTTGATTTAGTGGAGAGCCTAAAAATGCGATTTATAAGCCCCGTAGAGTATGACTGTGTAAAATTTAATAGTTGTCTACCAAAATGGGGCAAATTTCGCTCATAACATCCAAACCAACAAATCCTTTAGCCCTAAGATTTCACAGGGTAAATGAGAAAAATAGTTAGCTTTCTTCTGATACCAAAATTGACTACTTCCGGTAAAACTGGGGGTCCTGGGGACGGGCTATAGCAATCGGACCAATGACCAAGACCTCCTTTAAAAGGTTTACTTACAACTTACCTGAATGTCTTTAGACTCTCATTCCATAGTGTTTTTTTTTGTGGGGTATATATGTTATTTTTAGAGCAACTTGAAAATATAGTCTGTATTCTGTAATGACCTAAATATCATTTTGAAAGCATAAATGAAGACATTAGGAATGAATCAGTATTCTACCACCACATCCTTTGAACATGCAGTTTATTCGTTGAGGGGGCTTACAGAATTCATAGGGTGGTGGTGGGATGGCACAATACAAAATTCTCGAAATTTCTTATTTTGTGAAAATGTTGTAGGCCTGATCGCTGTTTGACCCCGTGTAAATCGATCTTTTTATTTTTAGAGCAACTTTAAGCAGTTGGCGGACACAATGTGACAACTGATATAAGGACATGCAAGAGCTAATTACCTCTGCAAAAATCGAAAAATCCATTGCGGGAATCTGGCCATATAGGCTGCAAAGGTCAGGGTTTGTAGATGTATAGCCCCTCTAATGTCAATGTCCATAGAGGACGTGTTAAACAAGAGTTTAAGAAAAATCACATTTGCGCGCAAATGAATTTTGGAAAAATTTACACAGGACGAAGTCATGTAGTAGGAATAATCCAAATTCTTGTCAAAAGTGTGTCGCCGTTGATATTTTTTGTTTTATTTGGTTTGGTCAAAATAAATGACTGTCAAACAGCTGTATGAAACTATGGTCCAAACAACTGCTCAATGCTCCCCCATCCTTTTCACTAACTGTGGTTGGTACCTCCTTCATCCTTGGAATTTGAGTCGGTTGTTTTCGTCAAAATTTACTTTGTGTAGTAATTCAATAAAAGCACTATGCTTTTTCTCCATTTGTGCGATTCTAGCAAGCTATAAACCTATCATCTTGATTTTCATTGTGAAATCCATTTGTACTTGGCCAATGTGAATTTTTCACATCGGACTCCAGATATTGCACACACAATTAAGGAGGCTAGGACACGTGAGCTCCGAATTTTTCATTGAAAACTCGGGTATGAACAAAACTTCCCATCGATGGTAACCAACCAATCCAAATAAAAATTTGGGGTAACCGACCTAGTTTTTCATATACATATTGATTCAAAAATCTAGTTTTTGACATTTTTTTGACAAAAAATTAGTACACAAACCTATGGGAAATTTGATTTTTATACGACAGACATTTTAATTATAAAAAAAAAATTTTCTGCTCGAAATTTTTTGATGGAATTTAATAAAAGTTGCGCACGACTAGAAGATTACTGATTACGAAAGAAAATAGATGGGGTCACCGGACCTACTTTTCTCAATAATGTAAAACAAATAGCACGTTTTTTAGTGTTCAAAATTGTTGAGGAAAAACGTCTATGCGACATTCGGTTGCGTCACACGCAAAACATAGTACGCATATCAAACGCTTCTAATACGCTCGCGCGTATCGATCACGCATTTCATAAGACCAATATCCTATTCTAATGTGAATAGTTGCCTCTTATGAGAATTACTCTTTGAAAATCTGGGGAAAATTTGGGAGCATTGAACAAAGTACACGTAAAACAAGAAATATGCTGCACACCGTTAAAAATACTACTGAGTTTTTGGTACTTTCGGATGAGTATTTTACTGGCAATTCAGCCACCACGATACTATAAAATAGTTTTGTCATTTATTGTAAATTGCACAGACGCGACTTTTAGAGAGCACGGAATGAAACTCTCTCAATTCCAAATAGTTATATTAGGAAGAACAAAAACTTGTAAAAAAATCTTGGAAAATTCAACTAATGTTAGTCGATTAAATTTTATGTTTTTCAATGTTATTCCCCGTATTATTGCGTCTTAACGTACTCTTTAGTCTTTGGAATTAGTGAGAGGAAGGGTGAGGAACAGCTGGAGTGGGTTTTATAGCGCTCTGAGGGGGAAGGGGTAACCTTTTTTCAGGTAGGGAGTGCGGCCCGGAATTCCGAATTTGGGGACATGGACCTGATTTCATCATTTTCATAGGCCCTTTGAACTCAGTGAATTCGAAAAAATTTCGGGAAAAATGTCAGGAGAGGGGAACTAAATTGGCTAAATTTTAGCTTTTTGGGTAAAAAAATTGTGCAAATAGGGACCTCAGAACGGATTTATGCATCGCCTCTTCTACACACTTAAAAATACGGGGTCAAATATGCACGATAAAAATAAATGACCCGTTTGAGCTTAAAACAACTAATGTTAGGGTTAATATGACCACAAAAAGAGTAATTTTGTCTCAAATGGGGTCAATTTAGTTTTAGTCAGGTGCCATATTTGCACCGGGTTATTTTTAAGTAAGTGTGTACACACATGTTACAGAGTGATGAGACTGCATTCTCTTCATCACACTTATCTCGACTGGGGCAAGAAAGGTGAGCCTATTCAGGGGAGTGGGGGGTGGGGCTAGAAGGGCGTGGGGTGTGAAGGGTGGAAAGCAGGAAATTGTGGTGACGGGGGGAAAAGAAAAAAAGCGGAAAAAAAAGGTGGTTTTTTTTGACTTGTTTTTCCTTTTGCTGCTTTGGGGGTGCATTGGCCTGCATTCGGATCCTAACACCATTCATTTGTTAATAGTTCATCCACCCAGTTCAAAAAGGTTATTCCAAATTTTTTAAAGGTCGATCCGGGACGGTTTGCCCCATAGGCCAATGTAATGTGTGTCACTATCCGTAAACGGAATCAGAAAATTTCACCAGAGTTCATTTTGCACACCTCTACACTTCGGCACACATGTCATAACTAGAACATGAGATCAGATAATATACGAGAATCTCGGCTCTTTTTTTAAAAGGTAATTTAGAAAATTC
>JAMKCH010005512.1:0-52998 GCA_023653785.1 Ophioderma brevispina
CATGAAGATAATCGCCGATTTGCGTAATTTTTGGTGTGACGGATATGGTGGTTAATCTTTCCAATGTATTACATCCATTTTATAAAGTAAGATTTCATGAATATTAGCTAAAATAAATTTCCAGTTGTTAATTTCGTTTCTTAATCGGATTTGATTGTTTGAATCGTATGTGGGGATGTGTACGGACCCTCTAGAGGTCGCAATTTTTCAAACGCGATTTTCTCAGAAACAAAAATTCGTATTTTGTTTAACATCCGTCACTATGTAATACACCCGACGAATTTTGTTTTGTCTTGCAATAAAATTATATGGATTATAATTAGAACCTATTTTCCTAATCTTTCCCTGTGGACATTTCACTATAATAATTGCAGATGCTAAGAATGAAGTAGCTTAATGTTTTGTCGATTTGTTAATTTTAAAACAATTATCATAAAAATAGCAATGACTATTGTTCTTTTGTTTCACATGTTGTGTATAATGAAACGGATCTACCTCTGTGTTCCTGTTAAAAACCTGAGTTATTTTCAGGGAGACTATAAAATTTGCCTGTAGAAATGTTCAAGATGTTCGAGCCTTGTTCAAGGAGTGTCTGGCAACATCATGAATGTTTGGAATGTCTTAAGTGTCCATAATACATAATTCTGTTGTTATTGATATAGGCCTCATGGATTAATGTGGGATTCATTATGTGATAGCGTGGGGGGGGGGGTTGCTTGAATGTTTTTAAAATTTAACTATTTCATTATGCCTATATTTAAATCATTGTGTAATATGTGTAATATAAAAGATAGAGATTAAGTCATTTGCATTAAAATATCCAATTTTAAAGTTACTTTTTTCAGTTGCTTCCACTTTTATTGGAAGAAACTGTAAGAAATCTGTCACTTCCAAGTGGAAAACCGCGGTGTACGAAGACTATGGGAAATTAAATCCATGAAATTTGAGATATCGTCAAAATGCTTCAAAATTTTGCATGCATGTCTTTGTCACCATTACCCACATTTTATTAAATTAAAAAATTTTGTTTAAAATTTAGCCTCTCTTCTATAAGGCAACAGATAAACCAGGGAGATGTTTAACTCGTCGTACCTAGTCGCAACTCGCTACACCTTGCCGTAACTCGCCACCACCTAAACGTAACTCGCCCGCCAAAATCTATCGTAACTCGCCACCTCCTTGTCATAACCCTCCACCACCTTGTCGTAACTCGCCGCAACCTTGTCATAACTCGCTGCCTCCTTGTCGTAACTCGCCACCTCCTTGCTGTATTTTGATGGATCACATCTCAACTCGCCCATGTACAACTCGCTACCTAGACAACTTTCATCCAGTTGCACGAGGATATCATTCTACGGGTAGCACAGCGATATGAAAACATGGCGACTACAGTATCCGCGATGCCCAAGAAATCGTCAGAGGGTGGTTGGGGCTATGTCATCGTAGCCAGCGTATTTCTCATGAATATCCTTTTTTTAGGCTGGATGCAGTTTCAGACTTTCTTTTTTGTTGAATGGCAGTGGTACTTCGGCGCTACTTCATTGGAAGCAAGTCTACTTGTATCAGTTGGGCTAGTTGTCTTTGGATTAGCAAGTAAGATTTTAATAATTACAATGCTCTCTCTCTCCCCCCTCTCTCTCTCTGCTTTCTCAAAATAACCATGTGTAATACTGTAATTTAAGTTCACGTCAGAGCTTTGATTACTAACCCTCGTCTTACAAAGGGGGTGGGGATGGTTACCCCCCCCTCCAGTGTACTTTGTTCCGGTGCGCTACAATGCCAAAAGCTTTCATTAAAAGCGTCTAGGCAATCGCTCTCTCACCCTTTATGGTCATTTTATCGAAAAAAATGTGAAGGTAGTGCCTTCACCGGTGTTAGGGTATACCGTCAAACCCCGTGTTAATCATGTTCATTTTTAGTCCACCCAGTAGGTCTTGATGTGAGATTAATTATGTCAATTATGACCCCTTTTGCTTGACCTGCAGTTTGGGGGTTAACGTTTATCATTCAAATTTTCATTTTATTTTAAATTGCTGCTCCTTCTATTTGTAATATGTTTATGACTTATGTATAAGTTATAAGTCGCAAGCTCAATTTGGGGTCGTTTTTCCACCTGACTTGTAGAGAGCACAAATAGCGAGCCTTCGTGGCTTTCTGGGTGGGCGCTCCATAGTAGATGGGGTTGCGAGGATTCGATGTTGTAGTCCTGAATAGGATGCAATCATATCACACTATGAAACCCAAATGTTTAGATTCTTGAAAAAATGCCTTGTTTTGAGCCATCACTGTGGATGAGAGTTGGGCATTTGTAACCACAGGTTTAGCACTTTAATTCAAGACTATTTAGACATGTTAGATATTTGTCAACACAAAACCAATGATATTAAATACCATGATATTTTTTAACGTGATGCGTGTAATACTCCCTAATATTTACCCCTCGTTGTGTGGGATATTTGAGTACGCAACCTTTTCCCCATGTGGGATATTTCCAGTCTCTGGTGCTATTAGCTCAAGGTTAATTGTTTAACCTCAATTTTTTAAAGAATGTTGTATTACTCATGTACATTAGAAAAATAAATAACTGGTTTGAAAAAATATGATTGATGTTTGGGCGGTTAAAAATGGTCCATTTACAGGCGACGAAAAAAGAAAACCCTGTTTTACGGGCGAGCGGACCTTTCGAGTAGGGTCGGTCGGGCGAATTTTTTCTTTTTTTTTTAATTTTTTTTTCTGGAGCTCAAAATTGGCCTAAAATAGCCCAAATATCTGAAAAATCAAGAGAAAAAATGAAAAAAATTTACAAACAAATTTTCTAAAATAAAATTGCCAAAATTGATAAATTTGGGCTAAAAATAGGATGATTTTACATGATTTTTGGAAAAACTAAAAAAAAAAATTCTGCAAAACTGAAAAATCACGGTCGGTCGGGCCCGTAAAACAGTTTTTTTTTATTTTCGTCGCCTTATCAATATCTGTAGCTCAATTGCTTTATCAATTAGATGTTTGCGCAGCATCAAATTGCTCCTTGTTGTATATTTGTACATCCTCTTATTGTATGCAACAGTTTTGTAATGTTATGCATGCTAATATGAGATCATAATAAATGCACAGTGTACCGAATGTGCTCTGTGAAAAGAGAGAGAAAATATTTTTTTCAAAAATGGTACATTACCGCAAATTTCGCGCGTCTTTTTTTCTAATTTGAATGATATTGAACGATTTTAGGTTCCAAATTGCAAAACTTTTAGAGCGCTTCGCACTCTTTGTCAGAAAATCTGTTTGATTCATAAATTTCCATCAACACCATCTCCCATGTCAAAAACAATTATACACAACTACTTGAATCACACAAATGTTGCTTAAAAATTTAACATCTTAATATAATGTTTATTACTCTCTTAAAACGAAAGAGTGAAAAACCACTCTAAAAGAGTGAAATCTCACTCCAAAAAAGAACCAGCTGAGTGACGCATCTTTTAGAGTGAGATCCACTCTAAATAAAGAGTGAAAAAAATAACTCTAAGCAAAGAGTGAAGTGATCACTCCTTTTTAGAGTGAACTAGTCACTCTTTTAGAGCTGTGGGGGAAAGCGTGAACTAGCCAATTCACTCTTTTGGAGTTGTGATTCTTTGTGAATTTTGTTTGTTTGGTGAGTATATTGTATGTGTAGGTAATAATTCAAAGCATCGTGACATGAATGAATGGGTTGGTACATTTACTGACCCCACTTTGGCCGACACGACTCAGAATTTAGCAGCCTTTACGGAATAAAGCACAGTATCACATGCAGTTTATTCCGTAAAGGCTGCTGAATTCTGAGTCGTGTCAGGCAAAGTGGGGTCAGTAAATGTACCAACCCTTAATATTGTGGCGCATCATTGGCATGATTCAGTGTGACATGCACGATTGTGGCATGCATGACGTGCATGATCATGGCATGCATGCCGTGACATGCATGATTGTGCGTTTCGTACATCGCAGGCCTGGCCTAGCCTGGCACAGACTACCGTATTTACCAGTGATATTACAGTAAATAACATTTAATGCTTCTCCACACTTCTCTGTAAATGCTATGAATTGTGACACATACAATATACTCACCAGTAAAGATCTCTATGATTTCTTCACTTATTTCAACTTCGGTCAACCATTTGCTGACGGTCTCGCCTAACTCGTCCGCCATGTTGTTCGAAAATAATCACGCGATTTGCGGCGGTTCTGATTGGCTATTAGTTCACTCCGAAAAAGAGTATTTTCTCACTCTTTTAGAGCTAAAAGCCGCTCGATAAGAGTTCAGAGTGGGCTTCACTCCGAAGAAGAGTGGCATTTTGGTAACAGAGTGAGCTCGGTTAACCCTCGAGTTAAGGTGTCAGGCTGCATTTCTCGCTCTTTTAGAGCTAAAAGCCACTCGATTAGAGTTAATTTAAAATTACTCCGAAATTCAGAGTGATTTTTCACTCTTTCATTTTAAGAGAGTAGGGTGCAGCATTTGTGAATGTTTAAGTTTTCACTGACTGTCAGTTATGTGTGAAGAATTGTGTTGAAATGAAAATTTAATGGGGAAGACGATATTGGAAGGGCTAAAAATAAAAACTGCAAATTGAAATTAAGGAAAATAGCTTTTACTTTTTGTGAAGCATCCATTCAAAAGTTATAGTCGAAAATGTAACTTCGCAAAGCGAAGTTTCTTATGATATTTCATATTTGTATTGTTTTCTCAAGCTGCGATATTTAATTTTTTTTGCACCTTAAAAACTTATATCTCAAAAAGTAAAGGAGCTTTTGATCTCTAATTTCATGATTTGTTAAGTGCTTATTTTGTAATTGATAATACAAGTAAAATGGCATTTCTGAAATATACTAAAATTTAAAATACAGTGTTTCTAGATTAAAGTGCCAATATCTCCAAAGTGAATTTTAACGATATGTCATTGTTGCTGTGCACGTGCGCAGATTTCTAAAAAAAACCCGATTTATCCTAGAGAGATAGATCAAAAGTAGTCTTTGCCAAAGACTCGGTCGAGTTGGTCCCTTTAGCTGATAGTACCCGGAAGTTTATCTTTCTTTATCTTTCCATAGAGAGTCCCGGCGGACTATAATTACTTTCACACTGGTGTGGCATGAGATATGCATCCCCGGACTCATAGTCCACCTACAACGGTAAACAATAGGGCACTCGATTCAGTTGAATCGTCACGCAATATTAGTTTCAAGCTTTATTCCGTTAAGTCGTCTATGAAGCCCGGACTTTGGAGCCGGGCGGACCATATCTACACCGGTCGTAACACAATCGTGGCCTACATGTGACGTAACTCAGTCGTAACTTCAATCTTAGGATTTTTGAGTGTTCGCGAAACCCACATGTAGCCTACGTGCCAACTACGTTCAACCGAAAGTTTATACGACTAAAACTACGTCTCCGAGTAGACTTAACTTGTTTGTTTCAATGTGTTTTTGGTTGGGTGTGATTTTTGTATTATAGATTCAATGTAACATTTTCTTGAATTGTAATTCAATGATATGATGATAGCAAAAAATACAATTGTTATTACTATAAAAAAAATCCTGTTTAACATATTTATATTAATAGTCAATATAGTTCTTTATTATCATATCAGCAGCAGCAGCGTCATATGAATATATTTACAAGCCTAATATTTTAACAAAATCACCCATTATTTTACCTTGTAAAATATTACGATTCAAATGCATTTTGTTAAAACAGGATTTTCACTGACTTTTCATAGATGAACGTGTTAATCCATGATAGTGAAGCTACAACCAATACTCTCTAAATTTCTTAGATTAAAACGGAGGACAAATCTAAATTTTGATTACAATTTTTAATCTATTAGATGTATATTTCAATCATTTTGATTTAAATGTTTAATGCAAATTTGGATTTGTCCCTGATAGCAATCCAATTAGATTAGTTTTTAATCTAAGAAATTTAGAGAGTACATGCACACGAATGAAAAGATGAAAAATGGATACAGATGATATTAATGGTTCAATACCCACAGTATCTACTATAATACATTACATAAATTATAAAAACATTACGGTGGGCGATAATAAACCTTGCGGGATGAATTCAGTATTCTGCCCCCACATCCTTCAACATGCAGTTTATTCCGTTGAGGCTGCCGAATTCATAGCGTGGTGGCAAAATACAAAAATTCTTTCCAAGATTGCCTGTTGCGCTTCTGGTTTTGTTAGTTCCTTAATTCTAATAAGTGCCAAAAATATAGGAAATATATACACCACATCTTTAAAAAGTACAAAAAAAAAATAAAATAAACTGTCTAAGCTTGCAAGGGGTTGAAACCCACAGTCAAAAATATTTGTGTTAGATGCACAGCCACGCCACGAGGAAACGCACGTAGTAAGTTGAAAAGCAACCTTGTCTTCAGTACACAGACCAAAAAAAAACCTAGAAAGAAACATTGTAAATGTCTGCAATAAAGCTACTCTGTAAGTTAGCTTAAAACGAATACACATATTGAAACTAAAATACGTACGTCGCATTCCAGTGGCCATGTTATGGCCATAGGGAAACGAGCGGCAGTGTGCAAATTTACGGAAACCCATTCACGGCACATTAGACCATTGGTGTCATGGTGAACATGGTGAAATTAATGACCAGAGGATACAGATTTATAAATGTCCCACGCCAGGATGGAAGTGGATATGGTGGCAGTGGTGCCTTTATACAAAATTCACAATCTTAATCTCAGCCTCGTCCATAGCCACCTACGACACTGAATCATGTAATAGGCCATTATTTCTGATAGAAGTGCACAGTGTGAATTATGTTGTGGTCTATAAGACCACCCCTTCTTCAGAAAATAGGACTGAAGGACATCTAATTTTCTTAACCGATTTGGACAGTTTCATTGATTTCTTGAATGTTCAACCAGGTAAACTTCTGCTGTTAGGTGATTTCAATGTTCACTATGGAGGCCCTTCAAATATGGATAGAATTGAGTGTCTCATTTTATGACCAACTTGATCTTGTATAACAGAATACTGAGAACTGTTATGCTATTGACAACATCGACTCTGAGTCATTCTTGTATCTGTCAAATGCTTAATTTCCTGCACACAAATTGACCTCCTAAAACCTCCGACCGCTAGGATTACTAATCATCACGTCTTTTCGTAGCGGAATAAAACCTGCTTTTTCTGCGGATTATCACGCTGGGCCTGGAAAAGTTAATGCATTGGAACAGTACACATAGACTTTCTTGTAAATGAATTCAACAGCTTTGTCACATCTGTACTGATAAACATGCGCATGTCACCAAAATCCACACCTTGTACGCCATGTCCAACGTGGTACAATGAAAATGTTGCCACCGCCATACGGAGCGTAGGCGCATGTGAGCGCAAATGGCGGAAATCCGAAGTGAAGAAGATAAATTCATCGTTCTCAAATGCAAAGCATGCTGTTAAGATTGCTTTGTCTTCTGCCAAATCAAGCTACTGAAAATATCTGTTAAATTTTGTTGCCAAAAAGCATGTTTCGGACACTTAGTGTCCTTCTGAATAGCAATAGTCGTGTTCGCCTGATTCTGATTCATCTTCTGCTCTCGCCATGACCTTCTGCCAGTTCTTCACAGACAAAGTAAAGACCATTTGCAAATTCATTGATGAATGTAATGTTAATTCATCCAATTCATTGGTTGGATTCATCAAAACTCTCCTTTTTGCCGCGTCTAACTTAAGCCACTCGACGAGGATGATTGACTACTATCATTCTCACATTCTGCTCAAAATCAATGTGCACTTGATCCATGCCTACATGGTTGCTTAAACAACACCTGCCAGTTATGCTACCAGTTTTGACCAAGATGTGAATACATCACTCACAATGGGCACTTTTCCTGCACTTTGAGCACTGCTCAATTTCCACCAATATCAAGGAAAAACCATCACTAAACATCAAGGTTTAAAAAAAATAACTACCGACCGTATCAAACTTCCATACTTGGTAAACTATGAGAAAGTGTTGCCTCTCAACTACAAAATAAAGTGAAATGAATAATTGCAGAAACCTCTCCAATCAGCCTACAGATCTCGTCATGGAACGGAGACGCACTTGCATCCGTCCAAAATGGCATCCTCAGGCCTTGGATAAGGGCAACAAGCAGTGTTCTTGTCCTTCTGATCTTTAAGGCAGCGTTGATACAATTGATTTGACATCATGCTGCAACGTTTTCACGACAGATTTGGAAAACGGCTTAGCATTGGAGTGGTTTGGATCAAATATCCTAGAACAAGAAAACATGTCACGTCACTATTGATGGTGTTAATTCTTTTTTTTCTTTTTTTTTTTTTTTTTTTTTTTTGCAAGGGGCGGGCCACTTTATGGTGCTCCCAGGGCTCCAGTACTTGGCCCTCTCTCATTCACAATGTATGTGCGCCCAATGGTGATATTTAAGAAAGCAGGGGTTCCTTTTCATATGTATGTGATGACATAAAGATCTAGTGCATTAAACCCACCTTCCCGAGGAGGCGGCTTGTACTCTGTTTAAATGTCAAAATGCATAATGGAAGTTCAGCAATGGCGCTAGTCATAAGCTCAAACTCAATCAAGATAAGACTGAGTTTATTATCATGGCATCCTACAAACACCAAACTTACTTAAAATACACAAAATTGTATTGGATCAGGACACTACCATCAGTCCTTCTACTTATTCGTGAGAAATCTTGGTGACATTTGACAAATTATGAATATGACTGCTCATGTCACTAATGTGAGCAAATCTGTGCATTAACACATTCGCAACTTAAGCAGAATCAGATATTACATTGACAAAAACACTTGTCATGCAGCGGTCAGAGCATTAGTAAGTCACCGCTGATCAAACGCCAATTCCCTGCTTCAATGGGCATTACATCCAAGAATCTGAATCGGCTGCAAAGTCTGCAGAATACAAGCAGCACGCCTGATGTATAAGAGCCTAAATACACACACATCCCTCTAAAAAGATGAGCTTCACTGGCTGGATTCCGCAGAGTATTCAATTCAAAACTCTAACACTCATTTTAAAGCTCTTCATGATGAGGCTCCCGGCTACATTGCAGAATTGCTTCATATTTACTCTTCAAACTACAATCTACGATCATTTTGTCGTACTACATTAAAAGTTCTCGGACGAAGATTGGCCTTTGATCGTGCTTATCGTGTATAGCACCTAACTATGGAACTCTATTCCAAAGGAACTTGCCAAAATTATCAATGACACTCCTCTGTTCAAAAAGCATCATTAATGAACATTTATTGTGTAATATTATTGGTCTTGTTAATGTTTTGTTCTTTGTTGCTTTGATGTAAGCGCTTTGTATTACCTGGAAAAGGCGCTATAACAAATGCTGTTTTATGTATTATAGTGATACCTTCGAAAATGCGTTTCTGAGTGTAGCTTTCTACAAAATGGGGTAAGAGTATGTTGAACGACATAGCATAAACCGAGCTCACACCGGTCAGCGTCTACGATTGCGTTACGCGTACGGAACGAAGATATAGTGGACTATTGTTCTGTTATTGCAGATAAACGCTTCAAAATTTGGTATAATTAATTTAAAGTAATTTAAATTTCATGATTCCCTTTTTGAGTAAATTCAGTAAATATTATTTTGGTGTTCATTATAGCTGCCCTGACTATGCGCAGAGGGCGCAAACATGTCCGTGTTTAAAGGCTGACTCAGAGATTTCGAAATATATTTTTTTGTGTAGTAATTAAAAATAGTCATGTAGAACTAAATATTGTTACCTGAAATGCTTAAAAGTTTGAGACGAATCGGATTTTCCGTTTTCATGCAGCAAACATTTATGCACAGTATAACACTGCCTTAGTATACCTTGTATAACAAAAATTCCGGTGTGAAAGCAGATATAGTCCGCCCTGAGCCATAGTCCGGGCTCCATAGACGATAACGGAATGTTGCGTTAAAGCAATATTAGCACATATTTTGAAGGGCGCCCCAATTTTTCAAAAATTTGGAGATTTTTACACGGTTGCATTGGTAACTGGCTAGTAAACTATACATGTGAATGGTTAAGCTCGAAAATGTCTATGTGTCACAAACGAAGGAATTTTGTACTAGAATAATTAGTATCGGGGATCCCCGATAATAATTCAACGGCTGCTGGAAACGGCCTTCCAATGTGAAATAGCCGGGAAATAGCGCCATGTACGTGTCTACGCTCATCCATTAGTTGTTTTAATAGTTCGGGCAAGTCAAGTTAGAGGTTATTTTCTCGAGGTGGCACTATTTCATCATGGACGACATAAACGTAGCATTTCCAGCTCTGCCGTTAAGTCCAATCTGGGATCCCAATTCTAATTACAAAATCGCTTATTTTGTGATAAATACGCATTTTTTAGCATTCTCGTTCGCAGGTATAGTTTCCTAGACAATATAAAATTTTGAAAATTGGGGGCGCTCTTCAAAAAATATGCCAATATTGCTTTAAGAGTCAACTGAATCGAGTGCCCCACTCTTTACCGTTGTAGCAGGACTATGATTACGGCAGACAATAATTACTTCTACACCGGGAATGAGAATAAACATTTCTATTCTTGCTGAGATACTAATTAACCCATTAATTAATTAAAAACCATGATGAAAAAAAATCTAGAGCTAGGCCTATATATGAAACAAAAATATATTGAATGGTTATTAGTGGTATTTTTTTTGCTTATTAGTGTTATTTTGAACCAGTGTTTTTTAGACAACTGTCTTAATCTTAGGGTTTTTTTTTGTTTTGTTTGTTTTTTTGCATATTAGTGTTATTTTGAACCAGTTTCTTAGACAACTGTCTTCAACTAGCTTAAAATTGCGCTAAACACCTTTTTGGAATACGGGCCAATTTGTTTCACACGGGTGTCTCAAGCTCAATAGGGTGGAACTCAATACCGTGGTAAAGTATACATTTTAACTTAATTCCTGCAAAATGCAATAGATACTAACTTGGATGGCATATATACACGGTATGGTAAAGTTGTTCTCAATAAATATAACATAGGCCTATCTAGCACGATGTTCCATAAAGGTAAAAATCCCCGCCTTAAACAATTTGATACGCTAAATGGTACCTAAAATTAGGATCAGTATACATTTTTATTGGGATTTAAGTTTGGGATTTTTGAGAAATGAACAAAAGTATTACTTGTTAGAGGATCAACTTGGTCATGATAACGATACCAATCATTTTTATTGTTTATACAAATCGTTTTTACAATATATATTGTTTTAGATATAACTTTGTTGGAGCTGTTAAAACCTTGATGCTACAAACTGCGCCCAACCCTTA
This sequence comes from Ophioderma brevispina, assembly GCA_023653785.1. Classification (NCBI taxonomy): domain Eukaryota; kingdom Metazoa; phylum Echinodermata; class Ophiuroidea; order Amphilepidida; family Ophiodermatidae; genus Ophioderma; species Ophioderma brevispina. Next base: position 11,329 of record JAMKCH010005512.1, read on the forward strand.
CTCTAATAGTTATATCATCAATCATGTCGTTAGAATAGCTATTTCTTTCGTTCATACGATTTTGCTCTATAACTTATCACAGTTTAAGGTATTGTATGCAAGTAATTATAAGCCTTTGAACTATGTCACCTCACATAATTATATTACTTTTCTTTACCCTTTACACCTAAATCTAGATCATCTGGCCAGTGACCCTCAACTGCCGGGGTACGTGTTCATCCTAGGACTACAGTACAGAAACAACCCGTACTAGGCCTATTCCTCACTAAAGTAAATGGAAAATAAACCCTAAATTTCACATATTTTTGTATCACATTTCACCCCCAATTTGTATATGAGATGAGGACATTATGTACTCATAATCGCCTCCTAATATCGACATAATTCCAAATTGGGGAAGCTAAGGGGATCACTCAACTTTAGAAGTAACGGTATGTGCTGCAAAACATTCAAAAACTAGGGGATCTTTCGGTGAACACGCCCCCCTTAAATTGGTCAGCAAGAGGGTGGGAAATTTTGAGGTCAAATAAAACAAATAAAGGATATTTTTATTTTAAAATAAACACAGGTTTCGGCAACCTGATCTTTATTGCAATCCACCATCATTTTGGACTTTTGACAATCTTTGTGGATTTCTCAACCAAAGACTAATTATCTTCATATAAAATATGTCAATAGTTTGTCTTCCACGTAGTTTCTTCTGGTGACTATTTTGGTGAGCAACTGAAAAACAAGAGATTCACGGCCCCGCCTCGGATTTTCAGCCAAATTTAATTAATTTGCAAGTTTGTTCCGTTTTAAAACCATGGATGACTTTTTCTTCAAATTTTCAGCCCACAAGTAATTTCATGGAAAATATCTTCATATAATACAAGTTACATGCTTGTCTCGACTTAGTTAAATTTTTGAATCACTGATCGAGCCGTTCTATGTACACGAAACCCTGTGCTAAAAAGGTATAGACGTCAGCCCGACCAGTTTTGGGCACCAAAGGGTAGGTGGAAGAGTGGAAAAATTTCATTGCTACCACATGTTCGGTACATATGTGGGGATCATCGCCCTGGGTCGGATGTAGAAACAGATAGTGGTCAATTTTTTTTTATGGGCCAAAAAAGGTCAAAAATGGACCCCAAATAGGTAAAAACATTTGGAATGGTGATCCAACTGTTCATATTAATGTAATAGATTAATTTTTCCCCCCTATATAGCTGTATAGATTCAAGAAGATTTTAAAAAAAAAAAAATGGGGTTATTTTTGACCACAGAAAAAAGGACCAAAAGGCGGTCAAAAATGACCAAATAAGGTAAAAATCATAGAATGGTGATTCAAACTTCAATATTAAGTAAAAGTATTTAATTTGCCCCCCACTTATATAGCGTAGATAAAGAAGGAATTTGAAGTGGAATCTGGGGTTATTTTTGACCCCAGAAAGTGCACCAAAAGGGGTCAAAATTGACCCAAATGAGGTAAAAATCATAGAATTGTGATGTATTTATCCAATCTTAAACTCGTATTTCATTCCCCCAATCCTAGAGCACGAAGTTACAGAAGAAATGGAAGTTGGAATCTAGGGTCAAAGTTGACTCCAGAAAGGGTGAAAAAAGTCTTAAAAGTGGACCAAAATAAGGTAAAAAACATAGAATGGTGATGTACTTATTCCAACTTTATTAAAATGCGTAGGATTCATTTTTCTCCACTCTATAGCAAAAGCAGTAGATTCAAGAAGAAGCTAGCTGGGGTAAAAATGGACACAGCAAAAGGCAAAAAAGGTCAAAATTGACCCAAAAATAGAGTCAGCAAAAGTTAAAAATGGCAAGGTAAATCATTCACTTATATGCATTTAAGCCTTCTAAAAATGAAATCTCATTTCTATTAATATAGTGAAGTAGTAGATAATAAACTAAATGTTGCCATTTTGGGTAAAGATAGATACACCCCAATTAATAGGTTCATCTTGATTGAATCGCTTGACTCCAATACACAATCTGTTGAAAGGTGAAACAAGAGATTTCACAGTCAGGTCTCCATAAAAAAATTGAAAGTACTGATTTTTGCCAGGATGTAAACCTTCCATCAAAAAATCCCCATCTAAAAAAGGATTACGCCGAGAAATGTTCTTGGTACAAAAATTGTGACATATCTAATTTCGTATAGGAGCAAATACAAAAATTCGGCCCATGTTTTAATTGAAATTTAAGCAAAACCAAAATCACCTTTTCCTCTCTTTTAAGGACAATTTCATCTTGCCAAATATAAAGGTAAGAAATAATTCGAGGTCTATTCTATTTGAAATGAATTCTTTAGGACACAATATTTGGGTGCCTCAAAATCTCTCGTTCACCTTTAAATTACCTTGCCGTTTCATTTAAACCAGTTTGATATGAGGGCTAAAAAGTGATTGATTTATGAAACCTACTAGAATACTGCTATAAAATAATAAATTCTATCTAAGTTATATCTATAATATCTAAGTTAATATTTGAAGTCCTTCGATTCCACGAGTAAATGAGACAAATAGTACCTTCCCACAGACACCAATTGTTATGATATTAGGATCACTCCTGGTAAAATCTGTTGATCCCGGGGACGAGGCTATAAGGCAAGTAAAATAAAAATTAAAAACAGTTGTCGGTCCGACTTTTGAACAAAAGGTTGGTGAGGGGGCCTTTCTCTTATTTGTATATTTATTTTTTTTTTTTCAAAGATGGCCGCCATGTCTAAGATGGCCACCATGATATACTTTGAAGATTGCGTTCGCGTTGTATAAATAGTAGTATGTAAGAAGGTTGTAAGGAAATTGCTCAGCAAAAATGAAGGATACTCTTTAAATCGGTATGAGAGTTCAATAGTGTTCCGATACTTTTTGTTGACTTCATTTTCCCCCTTTTAAGCCCTTCTTTTGGTGGGTTGGTGCTTTTTTTTTTTTTGTTAATACGGAAAATAACAAAAAATCGGTTTGGCGGCTGTCCAAAATAGGAGCGGGAGGGGACGATCAACTGTTTGTTTTTTACTTGGCTTAGAGAGTGGATCTTTAATCAATTTTGACTCCAAAATTGACCTAGAAAGGACAAAAAGAAGGTCAAATATAGACCCCAAAAGTTGGGTTGTGAATTAAAAAGCTATCAATGGGCAATTATACTATGGAAGTTAAGAATCTTTTGAGAAGGAGAAAGCAACTAGAATAGACAAATGTTTGCACTTTTGTAAGCTAGCAACCACATAGATTTGCAATCAATTGGACGAAAAACGATTGCAATGTTGGCAAAGGTGGACAATTCATCATCATCTTTTGACTTTGTCGAACTCCGGGGCGGACGTCTTTGCAAAAAGTCTTGATCAGATAATGTGCTCCCAATTAAAAATAAAGTGGCATTCTCTGCTGCATAGCATATAGGTCGGTAAGTGGTTTGATACTTCTACTTGGACATGGAACAGACTCCACAGAATAAAGGTCTATATAATCTGGTTCCTTGACTGGCAAGCAATACCCACCGAAATGTGCTATATTCTGTCCCACAATTGTGGTAAGAGGAGGTATTTCACCATAGATCCGATATTCGGTAGGCTGTTTTTTTCCAGGAGATATATTTTCAACTGCCATGAGTTGCCTGGTTAAAGTGCCCACTTAAAAAAGTCCTGCAGCTCCCCTTCATTGTCAAGTTCATGCACCATACAGTAAGATATTTTCCACACAGGCCGGAGAAGCATCTTAGTTGCTCTGGAGACAACGGACTTTCATATACTTAACCATAATAGTAAAAAAAACAGGTTGTTTTCAGGGAAATTTCAGGGAAGAAATACAACCAAAAGATCAATTTAACACCATTTTAGGGCTAGCTTTCATTCTAAACAGACCAACTGTTTATCTCCTACTGGATTGTTTGTACTAGTTTCAGGAAAAAAAACTGAAATTGTGGAATATTGGGTTAAATTTTGATAATTGGGTGTTGGACCTTTTGATCCTTTTCAAAGTTTCATTGCGAATGTCATAAAAAGGAACACATAAAATTGGAAGAGGGGCAATTTTTTTTTAAAAGGGGGACTTCCCCCAAAATTCAAAGGAGCAACAATTTGCGTCCCCCAAAATTAAAAGGGGCAAAATCTGGCGAAAGAGTGGACTTTTCTATATATATTTTCGCTAGCAAAATCTATTTTGGCCTTTTGGGTATGGGACTTTTGGCAGGGAAGCGTCAGCCCCCAACCGCCCCTCCCCTGGTTGACCAAGCCTGATATTGTGATATTAACAAATTTTAAAAGAGGCAAAGATTGCAGATATGTAACCATGCATTAATTGGTTAATAATTTGACCAAATGAGGTGTAATTTGACCATTAGTATCCAAAAGTTTTCAATTTTGGATTGTCAACTAATGATAAAGGGAATAAAAAGATTTAACATTGATATTGATTATTGAAATACTGCCTTAATATTGAAAAATATTGAATACAAAAATACAATTCCTTGTTTTTCTGGGGTTTACATTTCAAATCTTCAATCTACAGCTATGGGCAAAAAATTAGATACTATTACTTTTAAAATTTTAAGATGGAATCAATACATAACCCATTTTCTGATTTTTACCAGTATTTGTGTCAATTTACCCCTTTTGGTTCCCAGTTTCAACATTCAAATTCTTCGTGAATCTACTGCTATAGTGGGGGAATTAATAGTACGTGTCAATATGCAAGTCAAATTAAATAAATACCATTCTATGATTTTTACAATTTGGGTCCAATTTTGACCCTTTTTGGCCCTTTCTGGGGTTAAAACTAATAACCCAGATTACAACATTAAAATTCTTCAATCTACAGATATATAGTGGGGCAATGAACGTTACATGCAAAATAAGATGGAATAAGTACATCGCCATTCTATGATTTTTACCTTATATTGGGTCAACTTTGACTCCTTTTGGGCCCTTTATGGGGTCAAAAATAACCCCAGGACATCCAAACATTCAAATCGTCTTGAATTCACAGCAATATAGTGGGGAAAATTAAAAAAATTATGACTTGATATAAGTTCGAATAACCATTCTATGGTATTTTTACCTTATTTGGGTCAATTTTGACCCCTTTTTGGTCCTTTCTGGGGTAAAATTAACCCAAGAATTCCAACATTCAAATTTCTGAATCTTACAGCTTTAGGGGGGAATTTTACATTTCCAATATGAAGTCGGAATAAATAACACATTCTATGATTTTTACCTTATTTGGGTCAATTTGCACCTGTTTTTTGGACATAAAACAAATAATTGCACCACTTTGATTCTACATACACCCAGGTGATGATCCCACACATATGTCCCTAACACCTGGTACCCATTGGCATTTTTAAATCGACCACATCCCTACACTCGAAAAACTAGAGCCCCTTTTTTAAAAGTGGCTGACGTACTAGTAGTCTAGTCTAATTTGAATTTGTGGGAAAATTCGTGCTAGATTATTAGTATTTAGCTTTGAAAATCGTCATTGGGTGACAGTTAAAACAAAAACAAAAATTCACACCCATTAAAACATCATACGCACACACACACAAACACACACACACACACAACAACACGCACAACCCACCACACATACACACACCACACACACACACACAAACAAAACAACATTACGAAAGGACACACGCAATCCCGTAACTATTTTCAGTGAGTGACCGGGGATCAAAGTGTTCAAGAGTGGGATGTATTGGGAGAGGGGAAGTGTGTGTGGTTTTGTGAGAGGGGCAAGGGTGATGTTGGAGAGGGGGAAGGCCGTCGTGATCGCGTGATTTGTGAGAGGGAAGGGTGAGGTTGGGAGAGGGAGGTGTGATGTTGGAAAGAGGGGAAGGTGTGTGTTGGGTGAGAGGGGGAAGGTGTGATGCTGGGAGAGAGGAAGGGTGGGTATGTGGGGAGAGCGGGACCGGAGGGGTGTCGGGGGAGGGGGACAGGTGAGGTGTGGGGAGGGGAGGGTGACAGTTGAGATGTGGAGGACGGAAAGGATGTGGAGGAAGGGGAACAGGTGGGGGTTGGGAGGGGCGTGGGGTGTAGCAGGGTGTTGGAGGGTGGGGAGGTTGACAGATGGGGGGGTGTTGGGAAGGGACCAGGTGGGCGTGGGGAGGGTGACGGTGGGGGGTTCGGAGGGGAACAGGTGGGGGTGGGAGAGGGGACCAGGTGGGGGTGTTGGGGAGGGTGGACAGATGGAGGTGTTGGGACGAGGGGCAGGGTAGGGAGTTGGGAAGGGTTGGGGAGAGGGACGGTGGGCTGCACGCGACCAGGGAAGGTGGAGAGTTGGGAAACGGGAAAGGTGGGGCTGTTGGAGAAGGACAGGTGGGGTGTTGGGGGAGGAGACGGTTGGTGGTGTGTTGGGAAGGGGGATCAGGGGTGGTGTGGGGGCGCGGGACAGGTGGGATGATGTTGGGGAGAGGATGTCTGCAATTCTCCACCGTACTTCGAGAAACGTCAAAATGATTATGGTCTGATTGGTATGTGGGTTTCCAACATATTGTTTTGCTTTCTGCTGCAGATGCAGATGGTGTGAACCTACTTAGATATGTGCTATATGGTCGACGCAGGGGGTGGCAGTAGAATGTACAATCAGAAAAAAAAAGGTTTTTAAGCAAATACCTGCATTAAAATTTGTACTTTGACTGTATGAGTTAATCGTGAAAGTTTTTTCGCCCTCCTAAACCTGCCGCGCCTCTGTGCTATGTGTAAGCGGGAGTTATGCGTGCACGGTGATGTCTCGTTAAAGCGGCACTGCACATTTCACAAAATTTGAAAAATTCTTCAATGTGCTCTCAAAGATAGTCTAGGCCAGTTGGAGAACAGAGCAGATATAGTTTAAACAGAAAAATACCATACCACAAAAAAACAGATAGGGAACATGATATGAGGATAAAGACATCCAGGTCATTTAGGCAATTTTAAGTTTCCATAACTTGAATCAAAAAATGTGTACATACATGGGGAATATTTTTGAATCGGACTCCACTGATATTAACCAATAGGCTAAAGGTTAAGAACGGTCAAAACAGTGTACATAGCGTGAGGAACATGCATACGGAGTGCATTTTCTTGTGTTAAACGCCCATATTCGTCGTCTGCTGTTCGCGTCGCCGCGACCTAAATTACAAAATCGTTCGTTCACCCAATAAGGAAGTGATTTGGTCTTAATTATTCGGTGGGGCTTTGATTAAAAGGTTTACAACCAAGCAAAAAGATCGATTTTGAAAACCTTGAGGTGCGCACTATTTTTCAAAGTGCCAGTGTGTCTGCTTAAGCTTTTGAACAACGATACGGCTATCCTGTAAAGGATAACCTTTAAATCCTGAAATTTCGACTGTAAGCCAATTGACAAAAACGTACAAGAAGATAACCCTTATCCTATGGAGGAAATGCGTAGCCGCCTTTTTTTTACATGAATACTTGCCGAAACATCCGGTATTTCGGCGCTAGCACTTCCGGCATTGAAGCGTGGAGGTTCGCAATAGACATAACTAAATAGGTTCTAGCTGAGTCTAAGAGACGATGGAATCCGCACGTCAAATAGGCACACATGCAATACTAAGGCTAGATGCTATAAAAATTACAACTTTTGTAAGTGGGTGGTACGAGGCGGTAGATCACGAAATGTCCCTTTAATTAGTGTCAATCAGATACTTGTTCGGTTCTTATAAGTCTCTTAAACCACTTCAAACTAATATAAGATAGGCTAGGTAGTTATTCAACTAAAAACGAGATATCTTGAGAGCTATCAGGAACTGGATTTTGACTCTTGAAGTATCACAAGCAAACCGTAAAATTAATCATAAATCATTATTTGTCATCCCGATGTATTTCAGGTTCACTTGGTGGTGTCTTAGCTTCAATTTATGGAAGCCGCGTGGTCGTCATGGTTGGTGGACTTATCGTGAGCTTAGGAATGATGAGTACTATGCTGATGGATTCTATTTTAGGAATCATTCTAACATGGGGAGTTGTAAAAGGTTTGTGTTTTTGATCAATAAAAGTTCATCTTTAAAACAATAACGTTCACAGTTTTTTGTGCCCTCCAAACAACACACCAACTACTACTGCTTGCTGCCCAGCATACTACTTAATACTATACTTTTACTATACTATACTACTACATTATACAAATACTACTAATACTACTACTACTACTACTACTACTACTTACTAATACTACTACTTACTACTACACTACTACTACTACTACTACTACGACTACTACTACTTATCTACTACTAATACTACTTAATACAATACTCTACTACTACTACTACTACTACTACTACTACTACTACTATACTACTACTTACTACTACACTAGCTACTACTACTACTACTACTACTACTACTATACTACACTACTAACTACTAATAACTATTTAACTCAAATACTACTACTACTACTAATACTACTAATACTTCTACTGCTGCTGGTGCTGCTACTACTACTGCTGCTGCTACTGCTTCTTCTTCTTATCATGTCCAAACGCAGGGGTTCTGAAATATGATCCAGCCAGAGATGGGTACAACGTCTGGCTGCTTCACTGAATTGTCTGTGCATTGTTACTTCAACAGTGGGCAGACCAGGAGATGTTCCATTGTCTGTGGTGCTGTTCCACAACCACAGGTAGTGCCCTGATCTGCTTCCAGTAGCTCCACTTCTGCAAGGGAACCTTAGATCGGCCAATTCTAGTTCTCAATCTGTTGAGGCATCGCCATTCAGCCCATGAGAAGTCAGCTCCAGGCGGAAGATGCTCACCGGGTTCAATACCAATAGATGTTACTTGGTTGAGAGCAAATCCTCCTTTCCAGACTGATTCAAGAGGTTGGCCTTTGCTTAAAACTCTCTCTCTCTCTCTGGATTTAAGGCGGTTGGTAGCAGGTCTCTGTCCGGACATAGGGTGCTTGGCAGCTACGCTCTTGCATGCTCGCTACACTACGACGGATGTCTGGTGCCATTACCATTCAGGCTGTGGAAGTTCTCTTGTGCCAGTTAGTTTGTTCAATATGTTATTGCGTGAACACACTTTACTCTTCGTCTTCTTGGTGTGGGTCGTATACGAGAGAGTGCAGTCCAATGTAACTCCAAGGCAGACAGGGTTATCACAGTGTTCCAGGGGTGTTCAAGACCAGGTTACTTTAAGCTGACGTTTGGCTTCACGGTTGCGTAGATGGAAAGCGCACCAGTGCCTTGGATGGATTTGCACGTAGGTGATTTTCCTCATAGTAAGGAGTGAGTTCATCCAAAGCCTTGGAGAGTCTCTCTTTAACAACTGTGAAGGCTGCATCTTGTGCGCTAATTCCAAGATCGTCTGCATAGATAAAACGACAGTTTCCTGCACTAGGTTGGTCGTTGGTATAGATGTTGAACAGGAGAGGTGCGAGCACGCTCCCTCGTGGTAGTCCATTCTTGAGCCTACGCCATCGGCTCTTCTTCGCTCCTAGCTGAACAAAGAACATCCTGTTTGCAAGCAATCCTTTGATTAGCTCAGCCAAGCGGATATCCAAAAATCTTATGGAGTAGGCATCTGTGATTAACAGTGATCAACATCAACATCTGATAGATCAACGAACACAACTCCGGCTACCAAGCCCTTCTCGAAACCATCCTCGATGTGTTGAGTTAGGTTGAGTAATTGATTGGCTTGGTGTTGATTTGCCTGGCCGGAAACCTGCTTGTTCTGGTACGCGTCGTTCGTCTATCACAGGTGCGATACGGTTGAGCAGGAGACGTTCAAAGAGCTTGTAGGTATGGCCGAGGAGTGATATTGGTCTATAGCTCTTGGGCTTAGATGGATCTTTCTCAGGTTTTAGGAGTGCCATAACATGTGCATTCCTCCAGATCTTTGGGAACCTGTGGGAAATAAGGCAGTAATTGTAGAGCTCAAGAAGCCATTCCTTTGCTACTGGGCCGGAGTTTTTCAGTTGCTCAGTTGAGATATTGTCAAGGCCTACTGCTTTTCCTGGTTGAAGTTTAGCAATACCGGATTCCAATTCGTCCATGTTGAAAGGGCGAGTGAAACCAGGGTCGCCACTAAACCTCTTACGGTCTAGTTTGATGTTTTGGGCTTCATGCTGCACTTGCTATTTAAAAGCATTTGGTGGACAACTTGGTTGGGTGTAACATTTGTCTGCTGTGGAGGTTCTGGGTCCCCTAGGCCTCGAAGTTTTCGGATGGTAGACCATGCTTTCTAGCTATTATGGGTCATATCGGTGGATTCAATTAAAGTATGGCATGTTTTGATCTTTTCTTGTGAGATATTAATTGTCTATCCATTCTTCGACAGCTTGTCCGTCTTTATTAGTTTCATTGTAGCCCCATTGGGTACTATGGCTGTTGAAATCGTTGAGGTTTGGTGGGATTCCCGAGGCTGAATTGAGGGTGATTGAAGTCTACTGATGGAGGTCTGTACACTGGTGTAACTATGACAGAGCTGAGCTCAATATGGAGGACTTCGACGATGTTGACAGCAGACATCGATGTAATGTAGTCTGTTTTCACAAATATAGCACTTCCATACTGTCTACATGTATGTGGTCTCTCGATGGCTAAGACCATTCCTGGTATGGTTGGGCGATGGTTTTCGATTCCTCTGTGGGTTTCCTGCAGACATAGGACATCGCATTGGAGGTTGTTACACATATCAGCAATGATGTTACTTTTTGCACTAGAAAAACCCTCTACGTTCAATGGAGCCTTTTCCTACAGTCCCTGTCCACGATGTGGTATAGCGCCCTCTCACGGGGAGTCTCTTGCGCATCGCCTTTCCACATTTATTTTTGTGTTTTGTTTTTCTTTTATTTTCCGGGATAAATCTTCCGAACTGATTGGGCAATACATAGTAAGGCGCTGTATGAACGCATTGCGGTCAAACAAATGTGATACTTCCGTCTGGCGGCGTCGTTTTATGTTAATGTCGGACATTCGTCTTGTGGTTAAAGTAAAGGTTCAGTTGAAAGATAATCTCTCTCTCTCTCTCTCTCTCTCTTTGGGGCCATCAATAGGTGTGCATTTAACGGAGTTTTGAAAAATGGTAAACAAACATCTGACGGAAGATGGAAGCTGCAAATCATTACAGAATAATACCCGGCTGACACATATTTAGTAATCAAAGAACGAATTAAATCTTATGAATGACAATCTTCAGGTGACTGGTGAGGCGATGCAAAAATGTTGCCTCAATCCATGCTACGTAAAAGTCATATTGATTTTCCTGGATAAAGCATGCCTCTCAGAGTGAATAGAATCGTCGAAAATTTTCAAAGAAGTGACATGAGTAAAAAAAAACACATTCTAATGCTCTTTTAATACGATTTTCATAAGGAGTCATGATTTACAGAATCCTTTAATGGCGAGTCCCAGCTAGTCCCACCACTGAAAAAACATTATTTTTGTCATGAAAAGGGTCTAATTTGACCAATTAAAAATTTGTTCATCATTAATTTTTTGAGCATTCAAGAAAATAAAGCTCAAAATGTTTTCATAATGTTCCATTTACAATTATAAGCTGTTAAATTAATTTTTATCATCACAGATATTTTCATGACTTTAAACAACAAATTCACTTTTAAAATGCATGACAAATAATGAATGACAAATTGTCGTTAATTTGTCATTTTCAGTGCATTACGAAATGAAGTTAGTATATGACACATTAATGACGAATTTGTGAGTTTATATTTTTTTATTAAATTAGTCATGTCCATCAAAATGACAAATTATTTAATGCAATTATTTGTCATGTAATTTGTCATTGTAATTTGTAATCAATTGAATACAAATTAACGAATATTTCGTCATTCATTAATTAGTCATGCATTTTTAAAAGTGAAATTGTAATAGTCTGAAAAATCTGCGATATAAAATTATTTTTAAAAAGTGATAATTGTTAATTACCATTATGAAAACATTTTTTTAAGGCTTTATTTTGTTGAATGATCACAAAATTAAATTGCATGACAAATTTTTAATTATCCAATCAAGCCCCTTTTTCAAATGACAACCTAAGGTTTTCAGTGCACCACGATCTCTATACTATGGATTGACTACACAACAGTAATTGTATATTAGATGAATGAAGTAACCGGCAGACACCTTGGTCTACCGAATACAATAGCATTCCAGAGACACCTGTTTATCAGAAGTTGTACCCCGGTGCCCGTTTTAGAGACATGCCATCCCATACGCGCGGAACTTCAAATACAATTAGCTCACTGAATTGGCTTTATTCTGGATAGTCTGTTATGTCGCTTATCCACATTTCAATGGAAACACATTTTGTGTAAATGACCGGCTCTTAACCACCTGTTTGGACTCTTTTTGGATTACCAATATGATCGTCAGTGCTTCGATTACGAAGCCCAGGTTTCCAATCCATTGTATAGAGATCAGTGGTCCCACCGTCCATCTTTCCATTGTGTTCTCCATTGTGTGCTGCACGCATCATTTGTTTCAGTACTGTATAGCTAATAGCCTCGTCTTCAAGGTCACGCTTTGTGCCGTATATAGACAATCTGTCATCGGGCATTCTCAGATACTGATAATTATGTACTTACCATCATCCCCACAAAAATAGATTTTTAAAAATGTCAATATTATTTTTTATTTGGTTAATCTTTCCTGTCCTTATTTACTTGGCATTCATTCATACAAACAGTAATAGACCGTCAAGTTCTGGTAAAGATGCGTATTCTTTCACGAATTCTTAAAATGGTACTGGCAGATTTCAATGAAATATGAAATTCCTGCAATTTGCTCTCAAATGATAGTCTATTTTGGAATACAGACATATTTTATTTACACACAAAAATAGTATGATAAAGGAGCCTTAAGAAGAGGCTAAAGGCATCCAGTAGTTTTAAATCAATTATTTGGAATTGCCGAATTTTAAACAACAAATGGGTATATTTGATATTAAAGTCACAAAGGTCATAGACTCGTCAATCGGGTGGATGCCGAGGGAATCAGCCCTTTTTTCTCAGTATTTTCTTCTGTTTTACGTCATTATCGTTCTGTTAACACAAAATGGCACTGGTTTGGGTTTAATATAATTCAGGTGAGGGCTATTATATATAAAAGCTTTACAACCATGCAAAAATATCAATATTGAAAAATCTTGAGGGCGCACTATTTTCCAAATGTGCCAGTGTCTCTTTAACAGTATTTTAACTTTGGAAATATGCTGCCGATTTGGACTTAAAGACCTGATAGCATATATAGGGCTCTTACATCAAGCTTATTATCGTGGAAGAAAAATGTAATATTCATAATTTTAAACTGAATCTACATTTATTATGTCATACCACAGGCTTTGGGTTTGCACTGGTATACGGCCCTTCTGTAGTAATGATTCGTCAGTACTTCAACCAGCATTTTACCATTGCAAACGGTGTGGCGTACACGGGCGCAGCAGTCGGTCAAATTGGCGTGCCTTTACTTGCCAACTCACTAATCACCGCATTTGGATGGCGTGGTGCTGTTTGGCTTCTTTCGGCAGTTATGTTTCACTTGGTATTGTGCGGTGCCGTGTTGAGGCCCAAATTAGAACAAGAAGAAATAGCTGTCACAAGCAGAAAAACTGAATCGCCCTTTGCTGCAGATAATAACGCATATGTGAATGAGAATGATTCTAGAATCTCGTTACAAAGAGTAACAGTTTCGTCTGTTTCTGCAGGCATTTTAGAAGGTAGCAAGGGAGTAATGGGCGGCGAGACATTACCAAACAACTATCGCAGCGGACCTTCGTCGAAGAACACAAACATGAAATTAACTACTGAACAAAACATTGGTGAAGGGACCATAACTGTATTGAAAGCTTTGATAACAAATGCCCGTTTCGACATACTTCAAGTCGTATTTTTTATCGTAGGTTTTATATTCTATGCACCGATTGTCCATTCTGTCCCTCGTGCACTGAAGGCTGGGATTGACGAGGCTCAAGCAGCTATTTTACCCACAATTTTCGGCATCGGTGGTCTAATAGGAAGACTTGGACCCAGTTTAATATCGGACGTTTGCCATATTCCAAGAGATAATATCAATGCCTGCGCCCTTTTGATATGTACTGTCGCTAACCTACTAAATCCCCTCTTAAATAATTTCTGGTTGCTAGTATTATACTCATTCGTTTACGGAATGGCTACTGGAACAAATGCGGTCTTAACATTCACGATTCTTCAGGTTATTCTCCCGCCTGAACAAGGTGCTGTAGGGGTTGGTTTCGCTACCTGTTTTTTTGCATTTGGGGATGGCGCCGGATCACTAGTAGCAGGTAAGGAATTGGTAAAGGGTTTACAGATTTGAATATCTTTATTTGGAGTCAATTCCCAGTTCTAACAAGTACCCTGTGTGCTGTAAGAAATTTGGCCTGTTTTTGTTCGTCAACTTTCTGATAGTTACAACACAGGCTTTAATACTTTTCCACTAGAGCACGTCACAATGTGCTCTCAAGAAAGAAAATATAAGCTCTCTGGGAAGATTGTGAATCCAACATGTCCAACAAGCATGACCTCTTGTGGTATAGGTGTAGGTCAAACCCAGATAGAATACACCGTCATGTGAGTGCAACAAAGTCGTATCTGCATTTTCATGATTTTACAGGAGAAGCATTTTTGTGTTTCATTCTTTTGTGACTTTTCAAATGAAAATAATTCTTAACACGATAAAAATGTATTTTTTTAAATATCTTATAAATATTTCATCTCCCACTTAAGTCGACTAATTAAGAAGTAATTGGCTAACTAAAATGGCGTAACTACACACATGATTTCCCGTGTCATGCAACAAAGTCGTATCTACCAGTTACGACTTTGTTGCACGACACGGGAAATTCAATTTTGAGTGCAACAAAGTCGTATCTACACCTAATTAGGCTAATAACTCTGCAATAAATTGAGCCTTATATCTGAAATATATGTTAAATTATGCGTATTCATTTACTTTTGTAACTTAATAAGTAATTGTTGGGGAATAGAGTGGAAAAAGGTCGTAATCCCATTTTTTGATATGTTTTTAAGGGTTTTTTTGGCAAAATTAGCATAAATTAGCATAAATTTGGTAAAAAATTAAATTGCTCTTTTCACAAAATATTTTGGGAGATTTTTTACGTATACACCTTTTTAAAACCATCGTTTTACAAGAAATAAAATGTCGTATCTACATACTAGTTTTCCCGTGTCGTGCAACAAAGTCGTATCTACCAGTTACGACTTTGTTGCACGACACGGGAAATTCAATTTTGAGTGCAACAAAGTCGTATCTACACCTAAATAGGCCTATTTAGCTTAATAACTCTGCAATAAATTGAGACTGTCACCTGAAATTTATATCAAATTAAGCGTAAATGATCTACTTTTTCATATTATATAAATAACTCAATTTCGCCAAAAATGTCACTCACATGACGACACTTTATGTAGGCATTCCATGACAAATTTATAAGCACTTATACACACTATAGATAAGTTTTATTCACATGCCAGTAATTTTGCAGTGAAGCCAAATTTGTCGTTAAAACCTGATGCTGTAAGATGGCATGTGCTGTATGTTCTGAGAGGATGTCAGTGGGAAAAAAATTATTAGTGAAAACAATTTGAAAATTCATAAAATGTTAATAAAATTTGGCGCTGTAAATTATTGTTATAATTGAGGTGTTCTTCATGAGAGTAGTATGCTCAGAATGATCCTAACGACCGCTACTAAATTGTGGTGTCTTTCAATGAACTGCACTTTGGGGCAAGAGGAACCATTTTAAGCATTTGTTTCAATAATGCCATCTAGTGACGCCTAGATGACATTATCCATGAACTCTTCATACGATTCACTTCTCAAGAATCACTAATGGCAGTCAGAAGCATTTTGATCAAGCGAAGCAGGTATCGATATCTGAACACAGGAACATTCGTATAGCAAATATGCTGTCACAGGCACTTTTTAAATGTGTATTCATTTGTATGGTTGATCTTTTTCTCATCATGAAGTAGAGGACGATTTGAGAGTTCTCTTTGTTTGGGTCTTCCACTATTATAGTAATAATGACACCATCGATGTATTTTGAACCACACATTATTCAACTTCCATGTCAAGTAAACTGACTTGATACTAATTTGATGTCTGAATACTTTTCCGCATTTGTTGTTTCACCTTTCTTCCAGGCTGGATATTTGACGCTACTGGAAGCTATAACGTGCCATATTGTATTTTAGGAGCATCGGCTGGTTTGGGCGCATTCTTACAAACACTTGTAGCATATTTATCAAGACGAATTGCCAGAAATGATGAAAAAGAAAATGAAACGTGAAGATAAGATAACAATGGAAGACATCAATGTCAAGCAAAATAAATAATAATAATGAGATGGCGAAGCAGGAATAAATTTGTGCTCCTACACGTCTTAAATAAGATCTTTTGCAGCTGATCTTTTCCGCCAACCGAGCCTCCACGTACGACTGGTCTGGAATTATATTGAGAACCGTTGTTTGTGGCACTGTTGATGGGATGTTATTGTTTCTGTGTCTTTTTTTTCTCTTTCTTTTCTCTGGATTATTTTATTTTGATGTGATGCAGATGTTCGTGTTGGCTGTTGTTGAATCTTACTAAACTCGTAGTTCGCGCTCAGTGGAGCATTTTAGGGCACTGGAGGAAAGTTTACTAGGGGCAATCATCCCCTCCCGTAAGACGAGGGTTAATCACTAATGTACAGTATCATATATCAACTAAATTGGATCTTTAATATTCACATATGTATGCTAAAACTTTAGCCAAATCCTTTACTCTTTACTACGGATGATGTGTTAACAAAATGAATATTTATAACATTTTTATTTTTCAAATTTTGCAACCCAAAACTGAGCTAAACTGATCTCTTTCACTGAAAATGCCCTTTAGTAGAAAATGTAACCTTATCCATTAACACGCCTTTCACAGTGCCCTAGATCTAATTAAAATTAGAGGGACTTCATACGCATTTAGTTGAAGCAAGCCTGTCGAATATTGTCCCAAACCGGAAGGTTTTCAGATTTTTAA
The DNA here is from genome assembly GCA_023653785.1 of Ophioderma brevispina. NCBI lineage: Eukaryota > Metazoa > Echinodermata > Ophiuroidea > Amphilepidida > Ophiodermatidae > Ophioderma > Ophioderma brevispina. The sequence goes on from JAMKCH010005512.1 coordinate 28,350, forward strand.
ATACTTCTCAATTTTGTTACATTGTGAGTTGAAGTTACCTCTTACTGTCATACACAGGGTGTCCCAAAATAAATGCAATCCTCGCAGTCGGTGCTATAATTTCAAAATTACTGAGAATTATTCAAATTTTATAACATATTCTGATTGACGAACTTGTTTCGTACATCCTGTCCAATTTTTGTCTGATACGGTTCACTAGTTTTGAAAACAAAGGCTATTATGTAACCCGCTGTCAAATTACCCCATTTCAAGTTTGCCTTAGATCGTTGAAACAGGTTCACCTTGAAAAGTGGAATAAAATGTCTTAACTACAAAAATCTCCTGGTACTAATCCTGTCTGTTTAAAAAAAAATAAATTACTAAAATATTTGTCGTTATTGTTTTTATTATATCCACGGTCTTTTATTGTCTGTACAGTATTTTGCTCTACTCATATTTAGAATAGTAACTTAGCGACTGGCCAAAATTTATCTCCAGTGGGTCTGACAATCCGAGGTGAAAATGGTCAATTGCAGCGGCGGGATTAAATACAAAAATGACTGAAATGGTTGGGGCTATTTTTTTCAAATTATTTTTAAGATGTTTACATGTTTCGAGTATCTGGACGGTCTATCCTTTTGCATTTTTACATACTTTCAAATTTCATCTGATTTGCTTCACTGTTTTTTTAGCACAAAGGCGATTACGTAATTGAAGCCACAATTTAAGAAGCCATTCCAAGTTTGACTTGTGAATACACAATCAAGACATGCTAAAGACCAGGTGCTGGGTTTTTGTGTTTCTCCTGTCTCTTTCTTTCTCCTTACGACTTAAGTTTGGTTCATTTAATCCAGAATAACTTTGTAAACTAAATATTTTAATATTACAGCATTTAAGACAACATGTCTTTGGGGGACAAATAAGGGAATGGGTCTCTGTTTACATTGACCACTGACAGTCTTGTTTGATGTAACTCAAGTTTTGGTTTTCAGAGGTGTTTTATTTGTGTTGTTTGTTGTGTCTATCAAATGTCCATATTATCATATCAATGGGTCTTCAACTTCCATTCATACCATTTCCATTCATTTGGTATTTAATAATCCTCTGCTGCAATTTGCAATATTCACGCGGATTTGTCAGACAACACTGAAGATAAAACATGTTAAGTTTAGGCCAAGTCGCTAAGTTGCTAATTCTCAATATGAGTAGAAGAAATTACTGCAAAGACGATAAAAGACCGAGGATGATACAAATAATTTAAAAAAAAAACAAAAAAAAAAAAAAAAAAAAAACAAAAGACAGGATTAGTACCAGGAGATTTTTGTAGTTAAAGACATTTTATTCAAGTTTCAAGGTGACCTGCTTCAACGATCTGCCGCAAACGGAATGGGGGTAATTTGACAGTGGGTTACAGGTAATAGCCTTTTGTATTCAAAACTAGTGACCCGTATCGGACAAAATTTGACAGGAGTACGAAACAAGTTCGTCAATCAGAAAATGTTATCAAATTGGAATCTTCTCAGTATTTTGAAATTATAGGTGCACCACTGGAGGAATTGCATTGTATTTTGGACACTCTGTATGCAGGAGCAGCTTATCGTAGGCTGAGCTTGTCATTTTTGTTACAAACGAGTGTGCTGAATTTATGTTCGTAATGGAAGACGTTCAAGTATCATCTTCGCGAATGACCTAAGACTTTTTGTGACAATGGTGTGTGGTATCATTTTGTTGGATATACGAATTTGGGGCTACCTATTTAAGGTGTGTCAGACAAATGGGTCGCCTTATAAGTAAACACAATCGAAAGTTATATTGTTGGGGGGGCTCACTTTCGGTACAACAATGGCATACGACTAGTTCATGAATTTAGTTTAATATCCGCAATTCGCGGGCCGAGGTATTCTGTAGTTGTTTTTTTTTTAAATACCAAAAATTGCAACATAAACAATTTTTGTGTGTGTTTCATCTTAAATTGTAACAGAATAATTTTGTCAAAAATCTAAATCAAAAATATAGCAAAATGGGGAACAATGTAAAAAATGGGGGGAACGTTTTGCACAGGGGTCCAAAAGTAAAACAGGTTTGTTTTGAAACCTACAACACCACTTATACATCTGGTCATGATGATTAAACGGTAAGTTGCCATATCTACGGTCCATTTAGTTTTCAGAAATGAAGGCTTCCTACCGTATACATCCTTATGGTATTTTTCGAGTGCTCCGATTTTGAACGAAACTAGATTGGCTGATCATATCCTATAAACAGAAAATGCACAGTTGCTCTGGCATTTGACATTTACGTATGTATAAGATTGTAATATTATGACCCATAGGATATGTAGACCATGTTACATTTGACCTGCTAATTCCATGACCAAATGGTCAAATGAGTGCAAGTATTATATTTTCTTTCTGTCCTTTGGGACTATATGAAGTAATTTGGATCATTTTGAAAAGAATCGGATTCTGAAATGTTACCCCAAGGATTGACTCGACCTTCAATTGTTATATAACTATTAAATTCTAAAAACCCCCGATAGGGAAACTAAAACTTTTTTTTTATGATCCTGCATATGGCCGAAATGTTGGTATAGACTTCAATACAATTATTCCGACTTTTTGTTTCCCCCTGTACAACATTTTCTCTCACAATGCATGTTTCCCCCTACTTTTAGCATGTGACTTTTGAACGCTATTCTCTCGGCCATTTGCTAAGGCCAACACCAATTTTTTTTTTTTTTCTGTTGCATTATTTTGAAGTTGAACAATTTTTTTTAAATTTTCTTGCACTAACTAGTGCCAATCATGGAATAACCTACCTCATCACATACAATCTTGCCAAATGTTCTTGTTTTTGAATCGCGTAAAGAACACATTTTAAAAATTGATAGTTCGTTACTTATGCTTTTATTCAGTATTTTATATATTTTACATATTATTTTATAGCATCGTGTGTATATTATTTAGTTGAATGCAATTTATTTTACTTTTTATGTAATTAATTTAATGATAATATATCTCTGTATTTAACTATGTTTGTACTTTGTATATAAGGTCCCTCTGGAAAGTAGTGCCTCTACTGATGTGTGACGTTAAATATGTCATTAAATAAATCAATAAACATATTGTGGAAGAAGTTGGTATCGATGAACGAACGAATAATTTGTCAAAAATCTGAAAAATAACAAAATGGGGAACATGTAAAAAATGGGGGGAACGTTTTGCACAGGGGGTCAAAAGTAAAACATGTTGTTTTGAAACCTACCACCCAATTATACATCTGGTCATGAGTATTAAAAGGGATAGTTTTTGCCATATCTACGGTCATTAGTTTTCAGGATAATAGGCTCCTACCGGTATACATCTTATGGTAATTCTTCATAGTGCTCGATTTTTACGAAACTATATTGGGCTGTCATATCCTATAACATAAAATGCACATTTGCTCTGCATTTGACATTTAAGTATGTAAAATTAATGGTAAGTATTAATGACCCCATAGGATATGTAGACAATTCTTACATTTTGACCTCTAATTACCTGACCAAATGGTCAAATGAGTGCGGCAAGGTTATATTTTTCTGGTCCTTTGGGACTATATGAGTATTTGGGATTCATTTTGAAAAGAATCGGATTCTGAAATGTTACCCAAGGATGACCTCGACCTTCATTGTTTATAAACATTAAATTCTAACCCACAATAGGGAACTAAAAAAACTTTTTTGATCCTTAGCATATGGCCGAAATGTTGGTATAGTACTTCAATACAATTATTCCTACTTTTTGTTTTCCCCCGGTTACAAACTGTCTCTCACAAATGCATTTCCCCGCACTTTTACATGTAGCTTTGGATGTCTATTCTCTCACAATTTCTAAGCAACACCAATTTTTTTTCTGTTGCAATTATTTTGAAGTCAACCATTTTTTTTTTTAATTTCTTGCACTACTAGTGCAGATCATGGAATAACCTACCACATCATCACTACAAATTCTTGCCAAATGTTCATTGTTTTGAAGCAGCTTTGAAAGCACACATTTTTAAAAATTGATACTTTCGTTTTGAATGTCTGAAGACTTTTCCGCATTGTTGTTTCACCTTTCTTCCAGGCTGGATATTTGACGCTACTGGAAGCTATAACGTGCCATATTGTATTGAGGAGCATCGGCTGTTTGGCGCATTCTTACAAATCCCTTGTAGCATATTTTACAAGCCGATATTGCAAGAAATGATGAAAAGAAAATGAAACGTGAACTATAAGAACCACTGGAAGACATCAAGTCAAGTAAAATAAATAATTTAATAATGAGATGCAGAAGCAGGAATAAATTTGTGCTCCTACACGTCTTAAATAAGATCTTTTGCAGCTGATCTTTTCCGCCAACGAGTCTCCACGTAAAGACTGGTTGGAATTAATTGAGAACCGTTGTTTGTGTGCACTGTTGATGGGATGTTATTGTTTCGTGTTTGTTTTTCTCTTTCTTTTCTCTGGATTATTTTATTTTGATGCTGATGCAGATGTTGTGTTGGCTGGTGTTGAGTATATTATTAAAACTCGTAGTTACGCTCAGTGGTGGAGCATTTTAAGAGGCACGGAGGAAAGTTACTAGGGGCACTCATCCCCTCCGTAAGACGAGGGTTAATCACTAATGTACAGTATCATATATCAACTCTAAAAAAATGGATCTTTAATATTAAAATATGATATTTTGTATTTTTATTGTATTTTCGTTATTGTTTTGTATTTGTTAGCTTTTGGTATTTGAAATTTAAACACTTTTGATTTTTACAAATTTGCAACCCAAAAATGAGGCAAACGATTCTTTTTCACTGAAAATGCCTTTAGTAGAAAATGTAACCTTTATCCATTAACACGCCTTCACAGTGTGCCCTAGATCTAATAAAATTAGAGGGAATTCATAAGCATTTAGTTGAACGCAAGCCTTGTCGAATATTGTCCCAAACCCCGGAAAGGTTTTCAAGATTTTTTAAATAATTCTCAATTTTTGCGACATGTGGTTGAAGTTACCTCTTACTGTCATATACAGGGCTGCTCCCCAAATAAAGCAATCCTCGCAGTGACGTGCTATATTTCAAAAACTGAGAATATTCAAACTTTTATAAAATTTCTGATTGAAGGGCACACTTGTTTCGTACATCCTGTCCAATTTTGTCTGATACGTTCACTAGTTTTTGAAAACAAAGGCTATTATGTAAAACCGCTGTCAAAATTACCCATTTCAAGTTTGCCTTAGATCGGTGATGAACACAAGTTCACCTTGAAAAGTGGAAATAAAATGTCTAACTACAAAAATCTCCTCGTACTAATCAGGTCTGTTAAAAAAAAATCAATTACTAAAATATTTGTCGTTATGGTTTTATATATCCACGGTCTTTTATTGTCTGTACAGTATTTGATCTACTCCATATTTAGAATAGTAAGGGCTTAGCGACTTGGCCAAAATTTATCGCCAGTGGTCTGGACAAATCCGAGTGAAGAATGTAATTGCAGAGGAGGGATTAAATGACACAATGAATGGAAATGGTTGGGGCATATAATTTCAAAATTATTTTAAGATGTTGAAATGTTGACGAGATATCTGTAAGGCTATCCTTTTCCTAAACATCCTGTCAAATTTCATTGATTTTTGCCTTCACGTTTTTTTTTTTAGAACAAAGCGATTACGTAAGAAGCCACAATTTTAGCCATTCCAAGTTTGACTTGTGAATACACAATCAAGACATGCTTAAAGGACGCAGGTGCTGGTTTGTTTTCTATGTCCTTTTTGTAATTTAACTACTTAAGTTTGGTTCATTTTACCCAGTATAACTTGTAAACTAAATATTTTACTATTAAAAGCATGTAACGACAAACATGTCTTTGAACAATAAGGGAAATGGTCTTGTACAATGACAAACTGACATTCTGTTTGATGTAACTCAAGTTTGGTTTTCAGGGTTATTTGTGTTGTTTGTTGTGACTATCAAATGGTCCATACTATAACAATCATGATGGTCTTCAACATCCATTCATATTTTTTTCCATTTCCATCATTTTGGTATTAATCCCTCTGCTCATTTGACAATATTCACGCGGATTTGTCAGACACACTGAAGTTAAACATTACGTTTGGCCAAGTCGCTAAGTTTGCTATTCTCAATATGAGTAGAGGAAAATACTGCAAGGACGATTAAAGAACCGGGATAATACAAAATAATTAAAAAAAAACAAAAAACAAAAGACAGCAGGATTAGTACCAGGAGCTTTTGGTAGGAAAAGACATTTTATTCAAATTTCAAGGTGAACATGGCCTTCAACGTCTGCGCCAACTTGGAATGGGTAAATTTGACAGCGGGTTACATAATAGCCTTGTTTCAAAACTAGTGAAACCGTATCAGACAGGAAATTGGAAGGATGTACGAAACAAGTTCGTCAATCAGAAAATGTTATCAAATTAATTGGGAAAATCTCAGTATTTTGAAATTATAGCCACCCCAACGTGTGAGGATTTGCATTTAGTTGGGACACTATGTAGAGCAGGAGCAGCTTATCGTAGGCTGAGCTTCATGTTTGTTACAAACGAGTTGCTGAATTTATGTTCGTAATGGGAAGATAGTTCAAAGTAGCATTATATAGAGACACTAGATCAAGCGATTCTATGACCTAAGGATTTTTGTGGACAATGTTGTGTGGATCATGTTTGTTGGATATAAACGATATTTGGGGGCTACTATTCTTAGGTGTGTCAGAAAAATTGGTCGCCTGTCTAGAAACACATTCGAAAAGTTATATTGTTGGGGCTCAATTTCGGTTACAACAATGGCATACGACTAGTTCATGAATTTAGTTTTAATATCCGCAATTCGCGGGCCGAGGTATTCTGTAGTGTTTTTTTTTGACCAAAAAATTGCCAACAGAAACAATTTTTGTGTTTATAATCTTTAAATGTAACAGAAGAATGTGTCAAAAATCTAGAAAAATAACAAAATGGGGAACATGAAAAAAATGGGGGAAGTTTTGCACAGGGGGTCAAAAGTAAAAAACAGGTTTGTTTTGGAAAACCTACACCAAAACTTATACTCGGGTCATGAGATTAAAAGGTATAGTTTGCAGATCTACGGTCATTAGTTTCAAGAAGTATAGGCTCCTACGTGATTTAGATACATCTTATGGTAATTCTTTAGAGTGCTCCGATTTTGACGACGAAACTAATTGGCCTGATAATATCCATAACAGAAAGCACATTGACTCTGCATTTGACATTTAAGTATGTAAAGTAGATGGTAAGTATAATATTGACCCCATAGGATATGTCGACCATTGTTACATTTTGACCTCTAATTACATGACCAAATGGTCAAATAGTGCAAGTATTATATTTCTGGTCCTTTGGGACTATATTGAAGTGGGATCATTTTGAAAAAGAAATCGGCTTCTGAAAAATGTTACCCAAGGATGACCTCGACCCTCATGTTATATAACTAGTAAATTATAACCCCCCAGATGGGAAACTTGAAACTTTTTTGATCCTTAGAATATGGCCGAAATGTTGGTATAGACGTCATTACAATTATTTCCGACTGTTTTGGTTCCCCCTGTACACAACTTGTCTATCCAACAATGCATTTTCCCCGCTACTTTTGGACAGGTAGACTTTTGATGCTATTCTCTCACATTTCTAGCAACCCCATTTTCTTTTTTGTTGCAATATTTTGAAGTCGAACCATTTTTTTTTAAAATTCATTGCACTTACTAGTGCCCAGATCATGGAATAACATACCTAATCACATACAAATCTTGCCACCTGTTCATGTTTTGCGCAGCTTGTAAAAGAAAACATTTTCAAAATTAATTTTAGTTATTATTCTTTATCAAGTCTTTATATATTATACATCATATATTAGTAGCATCGCTGTGTTTATAATTAGTTCGAATGCAAATGTATTTAACTTTGGTATGTAAGTTAATGATATATATATATAGTATAATATATATATATATATATTATATATATATATATATATAGTATATATATCTGTGTATTTTAACTATGTTTTACTTTGTATGAAGGCCCTCTGGAAGTAGTGCCTCTACTGATGTGGGACCGTTTAAACATGGCATTAAACTAAATAATTAAAAATAGATAGTGTGGTAGAGAAGGCGGTACCCATTGAACGGCTGGCAACCGAACGATAGAAGGAGTGGTCGACGTGTAACAAGTAGCTGCCAATGCCACTTATAGTAGATTAATACCCATCGTGTCACCCTAGTACTTTCCGAAGGTATGGGCATTGAAGAGGGGCAGGTTCAGTGTGGAAATTAAAATGCCACGCTAAATCTATTGAAACATGGAAGCCGATACCAGCTACATTACTCTCAAAAAACAATTGGGGACTACCTAATCGGATTTGCTTCCGTGGTTATTCATTGTAAAAGGTGAATTAATGTCGAAACTTTTGAGCGCCCAGTTTTGGATACAAATGAACACAATGACATCTTTGAACTCTCCAGTGTGCAAATGAAAGTCACATGAAAAAAAGCCAGATTATCTGACGCTTAGTAGGTTCATGAAACAGGTTGAATCACGCCACAGTCAGTTTTCTTGACAGGGATCATTCGACGTGAATGTATTGTAGTACTGGATGCGTCTATCTGCACCAACATGGATGTGGCTATGAATAACCTGGTCTATACTATAATGACCATTTCCAAGAATGTTTACAGTCAACAACTTTTTCTGTGCTTGAGTGTCATCATGGACATGAATGCCACTGGTGACGCGTAGCCAATCGGCGGTCAACCCAGTGAGTTGCAAATGGTGTTGGGGTTGTCTAATAATTATAAAAGGGCCTGGTTTTGATATTAGAGTGATTCGGTGCGCATGGCTACAGAGCCCATAGATCATGTAGCCATTGTAGCCATGGCGCCGTATGTTCAAGGGTATTATGTTGATAGAGATTACTTTGCAGGGGAAGTTCTGGAGTTTTGAGTTATGCACAGGTAATTTAACAGAGCATGATTGATGTGAAATTTAATAGCAGAAGTGACGATGAAAAACAGTGGCAAAGCGACGTGGGCGCCTGGGGCCCCTCCCCCTCCCTCTAACGGGTGAGTTAGTAATTTAACACAACTGACATGTACTATTATTACAATGCGTAGGCCTATCATTGCATGGCTGTCCCCGTGGTGGAAAATGGAACTCGTCTACCTTTGCCTATAAGATTTCTGAGTTTGACCATGGACCCAAATGACATGTTTGAATGTTGAAAATAAAGAAGTAAAAAAATTTTAATCAATACAAAACCAAATAAAAAAGCACGGCTGAAATTCCTGAAAACTGAAACTGCACTGAAATTCACACCTGAAACCTGGATGTAAACAAAGTTGAGGGTCTCTGTTCAAAATTCGGGAAGGAACCCAATGTTATCATGCATGGCAAGGTAAGTTTGCCCTCCAAATCACACATTTTGATTCCAAATGTTAACAATCAAACCCTACCATGAGGATACCCAAGACTCTTAGGAAACGAAACAACGATTACAAAATCAGTAGTTAACAGTTCTCTAGTGGATCAGGGAATGGATCGAGTTAGAAGCATGCGTGCTGCAATGACCAGTCATTGCGTTGAGATGACCAGTAACATGGTGATGGTGTCACCGCGGCAGTATAAGCTTATCATTGATGTTAAAGTTCCAATGCATGCGTCGTTGACATGGACACCTGCTACTATTACTGTTTCATGGGTATCACTAAGGGCATTTATTTGCATTGTTGAATTGTTGAAATGTTGTTGAAAACCAATTTACGCCATGCGAGCTTACCCCGATGCTGGAACGGAGATGCCAAAAGTACGTCATTGAAACGTACCACACTATGACTTGTGAACTGCATTGAAACATATCTTTACTAAGCCTTTCAAAGGCATTGAAAATAGTTTTTAATACAGAACCAAGTTATAGTCTCATATCATTGATCGATTTACGCCGGTGCCAACGTGAGATTAAGAATGCGTGCGCTTTGCCGGTATTTAGTTATAAACGGTAACGAGATGAATAGTTTAGACCACAGGAAGGGGTCAGGTCAAGTTGTCAGGTTATCAGGTATCAGTTTGCTCTGGGGGGGAGACCCGATATTATAAAATCCGACTATATTAATCAATGGTCGGTACATTGACCCTCTGCCCAGAGTGCTTTTATTTTTTCCACAAAAGACACACGTTTATTATGTCTCTCTAAACAGTACAAAATTTACCTTTTCCCTACGATTCAAAAACCGAGTGTAACGATGACGATTAAATCGGTTGTTTTTTTTTTCCATGTCCGGGATTAGTACGTCATTTTCCCCTGAAATGGGGCCCCCGAGGCCAAATATTAAACCAATCAATGCCTGACGTCATCAAATCTTTTTTTTTTCCAAAAAATTGGCTGTTCTGTTCTTCCCATAATAAAATTCTATTTTTAATTTTTGTAAGTTTTATTATTTTGTATATTGTTCTTTTAATAATTAATATTCAACTTGTCCCAGCAAATGTTTCATGACTGTGAAAAAGATGGGTCCATAGATCTTACAACTGAAAACATAGTCAGCAGGCTAAATAACCCTAACGTGGACTGGCATGAGCAGATGCGGATCCACGGTTTTTATTCGTCTTTAGTTTTGGCAGGCTTACAGCCACTTGCGCGCAGGCTGCGGCGGTGGGTTAGGCGTCAAGTACAATTATTCAATGTGAAAATTGATGGGGACAGGTATCTTCGTGCACGCATGCAAGTGAACAAACGACATGCACCAAATAGGCAAAATTTGTCAGTAGTTCCTGGCACCGCGCGGTTTCAAATCTATAAAATCTGGCCCATGATATGAGAATCAATTCATGATAGCCAATTAAAGATACCATGTGGACATTTCCAGAGAGAAAGCGCCTTAAATTTTTTTCGAACCCATTTTTTTTTTTTTTTTGCATGTTTCTGTTGAAAGGCTATCAATGTATTATTAGTCACACATGAAGTAAATAAGCGAATTACGCCGCCCTTTATGTAATAAGATGATGATTAGTAATTATGTCGTTGCACGACAGAAATTCAAAAGCAGGTTTTTCTATGGGGACCGAATACGATAGCAGGCAAGATCAAAACAAAGTTTTTGCGATTTTCTTCGCGCTTGTTTGTCCAATAAACCTTCCAAAGTTCTCAGCGATGTGAAATAGACGAGACGCTTGGGAGTTCTTATATGGTTTTTTTTTAGTATTATTTCAAAATTACTTTATTTTTTTTATCTATATTTTATTACCCTTTCTCTTTTTATATTTATAAGCTTATTATAATATACAAAAATTGAATGCCTCTAGTGTGATAGAACAACATATTCATGGAGGACAAAATCTTGACCGTTTTTCATTTCACTTGGTGAATTGATCGAATGGTTATGATTTGTACTATGGCACGAAATACAGTTAAGGGTGTTATAAGTATTTTAAAGCATGCATTGTCCACATGGTTCCTTTCAATATGGCTCAATCACTGTAATGATGATATAATAAAAAAACTATCCACATGACTTATGATAAAAAATGTATATCGTCCGTGAATTGCTAACATTGTGATAGGCAATAGTACGCACGACAAAATCGAGATATGATGATAAATTTTGTGTCCTGAAAGACCAGAGGCAGAGAATGTAATAACCAAACCTTTTGAGTTTTATCCTGTTGAAGAATTCATTCCTGTTTTTAATCGATCGATCCTTACAGATTTTCTACTGGACACACTTACTTCCCCAAGGGAGGTATCCCTATAGTAGGTGGATGAACGAGAATCCGATTCTAGAAGTTTGGGGAACGAAGGTTTGAAGATTTTTTATATAATTTTGATAAGCGGTGTTGCAATCATAATTTCTGGGACCAAACTAGGGAAAGTGTGTGGGGAAAACTTTGTAAAATAATGGGGTTAAAAATAGTACTGGGTTAATTTGAAATCAGGTGCAGGATTGTGCTTGTTTAAAATGTAACCAATGTATTTGTCTGCATTTATATGGATTTAAAAAAGGTATGATTATGATAGTGATGTATAGGTTCTGACCTTAAGTAGCTCGGTATAGCCCTGATAAGGTTCTTCAAAGGTCATCTGGGGCAAAAAAAAAAATCCGATTTTTTTAGCAAGTAAGGAGGGGGGAGAGAAGGAGGCGGGAAGACATCAAGTGGATGGCGTGGAGTAGGGTGGAAAAGAGAGCAAGAGGAAGAGATGTGGCAGAAACAGATAATTGGAAGGTACTGTGCGTCGCGAGTGGCGCGAATGGCCATGGGGCGATTGTTAGGGTTATTGTGACGCGCGGATTTAGCAATGGAGAGGGGGCCTGGTTACTACTAAAGCGAAACTAAAATTCAATTCTTTGTCACGTAGGCAGGCTCTGTTATAGAATTTCGAGGTCAATTTTGGTGAACCCTCTAGCCCCCTTTAGGACCCTTGTTACATGTTGCCCATGAAGTACGAAACCAAATGCAACATTGTAATATAAGGCAAGAGGAACAATTGACACCAGTTTCAACTAACTCGGAGGCAGTGGGGTAACTTTTCCCCCAGGATGACCCTTGAACCTTATGGGCGGTACCTGTTAATAAAGGTTCGGAACCTGGACAAACGTATACCTGTTTTAATCCGTATAATGAGACAAATACATGGGTGTACATTTAAAAACACCATTGACTTGATTTCAAAATGTACCCCTGTACAAAATTTTACCTCTTATGTACAAAGAGTTCCATACAGTTCCCAGAGGTTTGAGACCCAAAAATTCTGATTCAGCAACCTTAAACTATAGAAAAAACATCTTAAACTCATGCCCCAAACGTTCTTAGAATGCAGGATTCTGATCTTATAACCCTACTCTTAGACACCCAATTCCGAGCATGATCACAGCGGCTCGAGAAAAAGGACTTCCCTAACAACAACCTTTTGTTTACGTCAATTCTTGCAATATAACAAGGAATGGGCAACCTTATTGATTGTAGATATTTTTTAAATATAGACAATTTTTCAAAAATTAAATGATGAAATGAAATAATTGAACAAATAACCGTTATGCACTTTTATTGAGTCGGAATTGCTTTAAAATTTGCTTGTTATTGCTTTAATCTTAGAGCGCATTGTTTTTTTAAAACCATACACTTATATAACCTTATAATTGTTTGTTGTTAACTATCTTACACACCTTCAAAATCACATTACACCAGCGTAGCCGATGGTAATGGATTGGGTGACCTTCAGCAAAAATATTTATAATTCTACAGAAATCAAATTATAATCAATCAAAAGGTCACATCGATTGTTATATTGTGCACAAAGCATAAGACTATGGACATAGTGGTTGCGGGCCCAGGGCCTTTGACTGACTGCGCAGGTCATACAGACCACATATTTCAATGCACACCGTGGACAATACTGTACTTTTTAGTCGGTGGGAAATACTAATTGTCATTGGGTGCATTTGTAAGTTCATGTTTACACACACATATCCATCCGTTTAAAATACAAGTAGCCCCCGGAAGGCACAATGTGTATATTCAAGCTGCACCAGTTGAACGGGGAGGAGAATATTTCTTCGGGTAGTACAGGCGATAGGAAAAAAATGGCGACGACAGCATCCGCGGTGGTGCCCTATGAAATCAGCATAAGAGGGTGGTTTGGGGCCTTGCTCATCGTTAGCCAGGTGTATTTATCATGAATGTCCCTTTTTTAGGCTGGCGAAGTTTACAGACTTTCTTTTTGTTGAGTGGCCCAGCAGTGGTGACGTCAGCGCATACGTCACTGGAAGCAAGTCTACTTGTATCAGTTGGGCTAGTTGTCTTTGGAATATGTTAGCTAGTAAGATTTAATAGTTTGTATGACTCTCCCTTTCTTCTGTCTCAAAGGTACCCTGTGTTAATACCGGAAGTAAAGTCACGTGGGAGCCTTCACGAATCTCTTAAAACAGGCCTCGGCTTATCATTCCACGTGAACACGTATAATGACTTATAATATAAAGATTCTTGTATATAATTCCTTGTGTGTATAAAACAATTACCTATTAAAAACTTGCAAACATGAACGGCTTGGCTTGTATATTTGGAGAAATAAAAAAATGACTGGATTGATGGAATCACTTGCCACATCCTTTCATGGCCCCAGCTTGGATTCACCGGGTTACAAAGTGAGGTAAAAGGTGGTAAAATGTCTTAATGTTCCGATTGTGTGATAAATGCACACCCTGATGTTTGTATGGTACAGCGATTCCAAAAATGTATAGTTTATACTACCTGTGACTTATAGTTTTGAATTAGGGGGTATACAAAACACTGTAAAACTGGTAAAAAACAAATCAATTTTGGTTGTACAGGAGTCAAAATTAAAAAGGTGCTCCGATTCTGGTAAAACATGTGGTTCAAATTGTTGCTGTGGTCATAAGAATGAAACATTATAGGAATAGTTTGACTCTTTTGTGTCTGGTTATTTAACCCAAATGGCGAGTAAAAGTCAACAGCTATTGGAGCTATTGGATTCTATTGACATGTTTGACCTGTGACCTATTTAACGTGAAAACTAAGCACAAAAGATAGTTAAACTATCCTTATTTCAATCCTTTAGCTAAAGCAAACAACCCATATTTAAACTCCAATCAAACGGAACTTACCCATGTCCACACCAAAATTTGACTTTTCACCATTTATTTTTTACAGTTTTTACCCCGTCGTAAAACTCCGAACTATAAACCATAGCTAGTTTGCAAACTAACCTTTTTGGACTTCCTTATAACCAGAAAAGAAAACACCATGTGTGACGTATTTAAAAACACGTTCGGAACATTTTTAAATTTTGACACCTGATTAACCTTGAAACCCAAGCTGGGCGGACCATTAAGGGGAGTTGGCAAGGGCTTCCATCAATTTATTGGGATCATTCAAGTACTGAAGTACTTAGGTGCAAATAATTCACAATTTTATGCGGAAGCGCAAACTCTTTCACTACAGTCCCCGGCTAATAGGCGTAAATCCCAGCGGGTGATGGAATAACCCCAAATTTTTTGAAGGGAAAATGATCCATACAATTCCTCTCCAATTATGTCGCCGTGCAATGTGTTTTAACCAAGTCGCACAAACTTCTTTAGCGCGGCTTCGCTAGAAAATATCTTGTCGAAATTTTTTGATTCAGAAATTCATAAAAACACGTTTTAGGCTAAAAGAGAAAAGGAACTTCTCACCGTGATTGAAAGTTTTGTCGGGGGCCTACTCGAAATAGATTGGTAACATAACGAAAAAAACGTCAGTCCGATTAAAGGATAATGCGCTTCTGATTGATCATATATTTAAGGGTGGTTGCATGCGAACTAGGCCTTTCTAAAAGGACGTTTTGAGTTTCAACGACGCGACTAACAAGCTATTCATGGTTACTATTTGATATTTCAAACCTCCTAAGCAATAATGGGACCTTTATTGGCACAAATGCGGTGAAATAAAGGGAAAAACGGCCAATGGTTTCAACGAAAAATATGGGGTTAATAAAATAGGGGGTTCCTCATTGAAATGGTCACTTTTGCTATAATGTAACAATGTCAAGTACACCAGTATTTCCGAAATGACGGTATTGCCATTAAGTCAGGCAAGAGCTATGAACAGCGTCATCATGGGCAGACGGAATCAATTGTAATACCTCATTTGCATCCATTGGGACTTGCCATTTGGGATTGCCCCTAACTTCAAGCCTACAAGGATTTTAAAACAGAAAATGTACATTCATTATATTCAGCAACGCGCATGGATAATCCGTGGGCCAAACAACTAGGCTTTAACCCATATTTGGTATGGTAAATGTGTAAAACAGATTTTCTATCTAAATACTGCCGAAACACACGGTATTCGGCGAAAGCATGCCGGCCTTCTAGCAGATATGATTAGAATCCGACCCATCCCACGTAAAATAGTCACACTATTGGAAATTACTTAAGGCTAGTTGTGCTTCAGTTGCTTTACAAATTGCGCTTTTATAGGTAAAGTCGTGTGGTAGGGTCGTGTGGATCACGAAAATGCCCCTTAACAATCGCCAATCAATTGCCGTGTGGTACCTTCTTAAACCACAGGTACAACATAAACTATAAAAGATAGTGCCTGGGTAGTTATTCAACAAAAACGACGAGGTTTTGCGACGCTATCAGGGAAATCAATCTTGACTCTTGAGTATTACAAGCAAAAAAACAAAAAAAATATCATTCATAAGTGTCATCGCATGTTCACGATGTTTTTAAGGTTCTCTTGAGGGGAGTCTTAGATGAAAATCTATGGAAGCCGGTTCTTTGTTGATGGTCGTTATGGCAGGTGGGATAGGTGGACTTATCGTGAGCTTAGGAATGATTAGTACAAGATGAGGGTATTTCTAATTTTCAGGAAATGCATTCTAACATGGGGAGGTGTTAAAAAGGTTTTTGTTTTTATCAATAAAAGGGTTTCATGTTTCCATAGACCAGTTCCGTCAGGGCATATATATAGCATTTCCTACCGTGTGTCTGTTTTGCATCTAGGTTGACAGTTAAATACCCTTATCCTATGTGGAAATGTTGCATAACAATCGTTCCTTGAAACTGCAAGCTACAATGATTTAGCAGAAGAGACAACAGACAAATTCCTGGGTAGTCAACCAATCTCAAAAATACATGGTTTAAAGTTGTATACACAGGTAGGTGCAGAAAATACAAATTAAATAAAATAAAATAATGGCCTGAACATCAAAATAAGTTGCAACAGAAAAAATTTGGTGTTGTTCTATATTAGAAATGATGAGGAGAATCAACTAGATCAAAAGTTGTAGTAGCGGGGGGGGGAACACGGAATTTGCTGGGCGCAAAGTTGGTACAGGGTGAAATGTAAGTAGGTATAATTGTACTGAAATCTATACCAAAATTTTAGGCAGCCCAAAGGATTATTAAAAAAAAGGTATTAGTTGTTACTATCCTACCTGTGAGGTTATAGTTTAATAGTAATAGAGCAATAATGTTCAAGGCATCCGAGGTAAGGTAAAAACTTTTCAGAGTGCTCCGATTCTTTCAAAATGGTCCCAAAAGTGTTCTTTAGTCCCACAGCAAATGGGAATATATACTTGCACTTATTTTAGTATTTGGTCATGTAATAAACAAAATGACCTGTTAGCCTTTTTCACGATTTATATGGAAAGGAAGCATCACAACAGGGGCATCCAAATTTGAATTTTTCACTATTGGTTACCTAAGGAATTAAATTTGAGCTATATGCCATTAGAATTAGAGAGAGCAAGTTCTGTAGTTACATTTGATCCCCATAGTAACTTTAACCCTCTCCTGGGGCGGCGACACCGAGTAACTGGTCCGGCCAGACATTCATATTTGCAAAGAGTTTATATTTTTTCTCGGAATTTCCCGTTTTCAGAGACCAGTATTGGTATCTCATTCGTTGATCAAAACCTTTCTGGGAATGACGGGCTAACCGATCTAATGGCGTTGTCTCCCCACTATGTTGTAAAGAGGTTTAGTGAAAACTGGGAACATGTTTGGTCTTAATTAATCGCTAAAGCGCCCCTATTTATATTGAAGTTAGTGTTATGCTCTCACTATGGTTTCAAATTAAAAAATCTCACCCATCGTGGGGACTTTCTACTTTAAAACACCTATACTGATGGTTATATGGGAGTCCCCTACTAATGATACGAATCCCCACTATTCAGAAGTCTTTCGCACCTTAACGCTATTTATCTCGATCCCGTCTCTCAAAACCCTGTTGTAAACAACAAGGTATACGCGAGAACTTGCAGTGGGACCCCCCACCTGTGGACTGTTTGATTTACTTTTGCATTTATTCTTCTCTTCGGCAAATTGGCATGCAACAAAGGATAGAATAAAGGAACTTCAACAGTGATGAACCGCCAAGTTCTTTTGTAAAGTGTTGTAATATGTCTTCACGACGAATTCATATAATGCTACCGATATGAGCTCAAATGCCCGATCGCCTAATATCCCTCTTACGTCCCTCTAGAGTGAAAATAATTACAAAAA
Organism: Ophioderma brevispina; assembly: GCA_023653785.1. Classification (NCBI taxonomy): domain Eukaryota; kingdom Metazoa; phylum Echinodermata; class Ophiuroidea; order Amphilepidida; family Ophiodermatidae; genus Ophioderma; species Ophioderma brevispina. Next base: position 46,372 of record JAMKCH010005512.1, read on the forward strand.
TGAAGATGAGAACTGACAACAAAAAAAGGAACGCGGTTAGAGGGTTTAGCGTTATGGTCTGGCTAATCTAGGGAGACAACTTTCACCCTAAACACAAGGCAGGCGGTCCCGCTCGGTGATTTTTGAAAAAAGTGGCAGAAGAATGGCCCATTAATTCTAGGGATCATTAATTAAGGGATATAGGACACGTAAGTCAAGCTTGCTTATTTCTTGGAAGAAAAATGTAATACTCACAATTTGGAAACTGAAATCTACATCTATTAGTTATTCATTACCAAGGCTTTGGGTTTGCATGGGTGGTATACGGCCTTCTGTAGAATGATTGGTCAGTACTTCAACCCAGCATCGTACCATTGCAAAACAGGTTGTGGCGTACCACGGGCGCAGGAAGCGGTAGATGGCGTTTATTTTTGCCTTTACTTCCAACATCACTAATCGGACTCCGGCATTTTGGATGGAAAGGTGGTCATTGCTATAAAGTGGTTGATGTGTGGATTATTCGGCAGTTATGTTTCACTTGGTATTGTGCTGGTGTTTGCGTGTTGAGACCCAAATAGAACAAGGAAGGGTAAAAGGAAGAGCTAGCCACGGGCAGAGAAAACTGAATCGCCTCTTTCGCTGACAGATAATTAAGCATATGTTAAAATGATTGCTAGAATCCGTTACAAAGAATTCAGTATCGTCTGTTTTCTCAGATATTTTTAGAAGGTAACAAGGCAGTAAGGGGCGGCCGCAGACAGTAGCAAACCAAAACTATCAAAGGCGGACCTTCCGACGAGAAAAACAAATATGATATTAACTACTGAACAAAGCCTTGGTAAAGGGACTAGAGCTGTATTGAAAGCTTTGATAAAACCACACATGCCCGTTCGACATACTCCAAGTGGTTTGTTTTTCATTAAAGGTTTTATATTCTATTGCACCGATGACCATTCTGTCCCTAGCTGCACTGACCACGCTGGGAGCGGATTATATTGGACGATGGATCAAGAAGCCTATTTTACCACAATTTTCGCAATAGTCTAATAGAGACTTGGACCCGGTATTTATCCGACGTTGCAGTGTTCAAGAGCTAAATTCAATGCATGCGCCCTTTTGCTATGTTACTATCGCTAACTTACTAAATCCCCTCTTAAATAATTTCTGGTTGCTAGTATTATACCTTTTCGTTTACGGAATGTACTGGAACAAATGCGGTCTTAACATTCACGATTCATTAGAAAAGGTATTCTCCCACCTGAACAAGGTGCTGTAGGTGTTGGTTTCGCTACCTGCTTTTGGTCATTGGCGGATGGAGCCGGAATCATTACTAACAGGTAAGGAATATGGTTAAGTTCTACAATCAATACCGTCAAATATCAGTGTGAGTCAAAAAAAACCCTACATTCAGAATAAAAAATGAATTAAAATAGTAAGACGGTTTTGCCTCAAAATTGTCTGGTTATAAACTGAAGGATAAATAGGCTGTCAGAAAACGTTTATTTGGTGCATTTGGGTACTTTGGAGAAGGAAGTTACGCCTATTTTGCTAGAGACTTCAAAATCCTGTCTGGCCGATTTTGAGCCAACCAAAGATAAACATAAAGTAAATGGTCTCACAGTGATGTGGTACAAACATTAACACCAAATGGATTGTTGAACAAGAGAAGGTGGGAGCGTAATTGAAGGATTATAAAAAGAATATCCAGAGATTACAAAAGAAAATGCTAAGTAAAAAAAATGTTCATTTCCTAAATAAGAAATTCAAGATAGCTGGTGTGTAGACCAAAGTTTAATTTGGTCGCAAGATTTCATGGTTTTAACCTAAACGAAACTTGGGAGTAAAAGTGAACCCATAGAAAGTTTTGTATTCCGATTGAAAAGCAGGGCGATAATGAATTTAAGGTTTAATTCCGATTATTACAGAAAACTTCAGCTTAGTTCTTCTTGCAATTATGGACGCCGAGTATACTGTATTTATGCAAAATACTTACCTTAGAGATGTAAAAAAAATACTCTCGAGCAGTTTCATTATGTCATGAACTGAGACATGATATGGAAGTGATTTTCATAACTGGACTCTTTATGATTTAAACAATGTAATTTAATTTTGTGAAGACAATTTTGCTTATACTATATGTTACAAAATAGACCATTGTTTCAAACTGATATGTTTGTCGAGAAGAAATCGATACAATATGAAATTGTACATGTGTGAATTGTCTTTGTTATAATATGTTATGGTATACGTCACGTCGGTGTCAGTCTCGGCATTGTATGGCCTCTTAAAATCGGCCAAACGGAATTCTTAGGTCTCTCCGCAAAATTGACATAGTTTCTAACCCAAGCCCGAAAGACACCAATTAAAAATCTTCTGATAAAGCCTGTTTTCTCTGTAAACAACCAAAGCAAACATTGAAGCAAAAATAACGTTTAACTTTGAAGAAAAACTTTCCTGATGTAGGGTTTGTATGACTCACATGTATATCATGGGGGTTTACACATTGGATATCTTTATTGGAGTCAATTCTCAGGTCTACCAGTACCTTAGACAAAAATTTATTGGTGTTGTATGAAAATTTGCCTTTTTTTGTTCGTATATACTTCGTCTATTACAACTTCTGATATTTACAAAACAGGCTTTATTAAATAAAAGTGATCATAGGTCGTCGTCAAAAATACCAGCATTAAAAGGTTTAAAAATGTACAATGTTAGATATATGCGTACATTTACTGACAAAATTTCACGAAACTCTCATAAATAAATATGACGAAAACATACATTTATTGTGCAATGTAATAGAACAACCGTACGTAAGTAATAATAATAATCTCCATTTGTAGGGCTATAGGCGGACTTTTCCAGAAGAGTCAAAAAGTGATGTTGCTTATTTTATTAGCTGCCTTCAAGGAAATCTTGGCAAGGCATTTCGCTTCACCTAGGCTTGCAGCTGGGCAGCGCAACAGCCCTATCAGCACTTTAGCTTGTAATATTCCCCATACAGCGAATATTGCACACATTGGGTCACCGAAGCAAGTGAGATAAGTACCTTGAACAGAACTAGTAACACAACCTTTGGCTGCACGGGGCTTGAACTCACAACTTCCACGGTCTTAGTTATGACTCCTGCACTTTTCCACTGGACCACAACATGTGGCCTCTCAAAAAGAAAATATAATTGCCTTAGGGGAAAAAGATACGCATCTCTGGGAAGATTGGCAACTTGGAATCCATCAAGCCTGTACTCTTGTGATATAGGTGTAGGTCCATCCAGATGGAATGGACATTTTCCATTAGAAAGTTAATGGGCACGATATAACAGTTGTATCACGTACCAGGTTGTTGTCGTCAAACTTGATGTTGTAAGATGACATGTGCTAATATGTTCCTGAGTTGATGTAAGTTTGAATAAAAGTTTTAGTGAAAACACTTTGGAAATTCATTGCAGCTCTTAATAAAAAATTGGCGCTGGTAAATTATTGGCTATAACTGGGCGGTGTTCTTATGAGGGCAGAACGGAAAACGCCCACCGGTTGATTATTGATTTGGGCCCGAAGCTTGATTGTCCGCGATGAAATTGTGAAAATTTAAACGGTATTTTCTAATGAAAAAACACTAATATACATAACATAGCATTTCTTAAATATCTTCAAGAGAGTGGGAAAAAAGGCAAATTAAAACATTCTTATTGGACTATGCATTGCCACTAGAATAATTTCATCACTAGCCCTAAGGGAACTTGGTTTAAGGGTGGGTCATTGGTCAAGAAGGGAATTAATTAATTTTTAACCAATTTCTGTGGGCACCAAAGATCGCCCTTAAATCAAATTCTCCTGGGGCAAGTAGCATTATTCTAGTTCGATGCATAGTCCAATAAGTATTTTTTTATATTGCTTTTTTATCCCATCTCTCTAAGATCAATCGTTTTTGAGAAATTCTTGCTACAAGGTGACATGTCGTTAAAATTCCCTTTCGAGATAGCGGCCATTTAGTCTAGAATTTATTTTACTTTTATTATCAATTTGATAATAAGTGCTTCATGTTCACAATAACTGGAAATTAGATGATCAAAAGCTTATTTACTTTGTGAGATACGAGTTTTTAAAGTGAAAAATAATACGCAGCTTGAGAAAACTATAAAATACAAGAGATTTCGGTTTGCGAAGTTACATTTTCAATCATACTTTTGAACTGAGTTCCGATTGTCGTCAAAACCAAAAAGCAATATAAGAAATGTAATTTTTTTGTCCTCAGTTGAATATGTAGATTTCATTTTAATAGCCCTCTGCAGGGGTAATTCCACCTTAATGGCTACATCTCCTATGGACGCATATCCTTAACCATATAATTTATATTTTCAGTAATATTAATAATGGCGAGACAACAATCCCGAGACTACTGCCCTATCAATATGACCCCTGAAGAGACAGTATGACATTGACTCTTAAATAGCTACCGTAGCTTAATAATAATATTGTTTATCTTGTAGTTTATACCATAGATAAGGTAACTATCCCTTTTTATATTCCATGACAAAGATGAATACGTCGGTGTAGGTTAATTAAAAAGAAGATGACCGCTTTGTGTTGACGCTGTATAAAATAGATTATAGACCGTAATTCAATAGCCTGCCATGTTAGTGGACAAAATAGACCATTCCAGTACTACATACTTCATCTGGTCCATGACCCTGTGCAATCGCTAAAAATGGATCGATTGACGCTTAATGTATTTGTAGCCTGGAATGTATGCATCTTCCGCACCAACTTTCCTGGTGGCTGACGTCATATTGATACGTCTATAAAACTAAAAAGTTTCTTTCTTTATGCGCTCCGCAGTTTCATTTTCAGACTACTGATACATATTCTGGAATCATTTAGAAGTATGATGACAAAGCTGTTTCTGTTCAATTGTTGTTTGGGTCTTCACTAAACATTAAAATGACACCATGTATTTTTTGTGAACCACACATTGTTTACTTCGGTGCAAGTTAGTAAAGGATGTGAACTGATTGCTTCTCATTTGACGTCTGAATACTTTTCGCATTTGTTGCTTTCAAACACCTTTTCTTCCAGGCTGGATATTTGACGCTACTGGAAGCTATAACGTGCCATATTGTATTTTAGGAGCATAAACGTCGTCTTTTGTTCACTCTGACAGACACGTGTTGCTCTTTTGTCAAGACAAATTGCGAGGTAATTTTGAAAAGAAAGTGAAACGTGAAGTCAGCTACAATGGAAGTCATCTGATATCAACAAGAATAAGTAATACGAGATACTGAGCATAATAAATTTGTGCGCCTAAATAAAATCCTTTTCAAGCTGGTCTATTCCGGCCACCGAGCCTCCAAGTAGTGACTGGGTCTGAATTATAACGGGAACCGTTTGATTTTTGGCACATTGATGGAACGTTCTTGTTTCTATTAACAGTGTGGCCCAAAAAAGGTTTACACTTTTATATATGCACATCTCCTCAACGGGTGGACATATAACAGTTTTTTAAAGAATTTTATGAATTACAATATCTTGTTATAACCTGGTGAAACCGGCGTTCAAAACAAAGCTCAAATACAAAATCGCGGCCAAATAGTGAAAATGTCAAAACCCACCTTTGCATACACGTAAGTCTATGGGAAAACCATTATCAAAGGCACTAGAACAAGGAAGCAATGAGATGGCATTGAGGCCTCTTAGTTTTTCATCGCGAGAGGTCATTTATAAACTCTCAATATATACAATTATTCTCCATAGAGATTGTGAGATATATAAGTACTCACAGAAGAACAAGTAACATCATTCCATATTACAAGACAGCAGCATGTTTTAAGATTTAATTAAATATCATAATAGTAAAGGGAATTAAATCTTATTCTCTTCGTGTCATTTGCCTTTGAATTTCTCAACATCCTACTGAGCGTTTTCTCTAGCTACTAGATGGTTGTAGTTTAAGATATTTCACAAATATTGAATGATAAAATAGTAACTCCTACTGAGCATTTTGCTCAAGCCCCTTTTTGGCGTTTGCCTTCAGTTGTTCAAACATTTCAGATTTGAGTAACAGATTCCTACAGAGCGTTTGCTCTAGCTACAATGATGTTTGCGTTAAACTATTCCACAACATATAGGATGATTAAATAGCAAAATCAGTACTGAGCGTTTTGCTCGAGCCCTTAGCGTTTTTGCCTTCAAGTTGTTCAACAATCAAATTAGACGAATATATAGCACAATTCTACGAGCGTTTGCCTCGCCTCATTTTAGCGTTTGCCCTTCAAGTGCCTAAATGAATCTAATAACAATAGCACAATTCTACTGAGCATTTGCTCTCGCCTTCAAGCATCGATAGACCAAATAGGTTTCTATAGCAATTCATTACCGAGTGTAAATACTCTAGCCCAATTTGGCGTATGCCTTCGATGTTCAGACAATCAGTTTTAATTGGACTATCCATTACTGAGCGTTTGCTCCAGCTCCTTTTGGCGTTTGCCTTTAATTTGCATAATTCCAACCAAAAACATAACGATTAACAATAACAGAAAACATAACAGTTTATAATGTGCACATTTGCGAAAAATTATAGCAGCCGCAGTGCACCCCACGGGAATTAAAAGAAATAAAGCAACACTGAATATGGAGAGAGGTGGGAGGGCGG
>JAMKCH010005513.1:2500-44658 GCA_023653785.1 Ophioderma brevispina
TCTTTTTTTAGGAACAAGCCTTAAAACACGAGCCACATACATTTCCTAATTTTGTGTATGGGGAAGATAGGACGCCTAGATGGATAAGCCAAAACTATTTCAATGAGCTGTATATGAATACAAATCAATTGCTTCGAACTAACTATAGTATCACAAATTAGAACGAATGAATTCCAACGCAGTGCTGGAACCCGACCAAGTCTAGTCACACACACACACACACACACTCACTCACACACTCACATACAATGTTGCCAAAACAATTTCCGATTCAACCCAACTTTCCCGTCTTCCCCCGGGTCGGGGAAGATGGGCCACTACATTTTTCCTATTGGCTTATTGTCAGAGGCGTAGCCAGAGGGGGCGATTTTACATACACCATCAATTCCGTCAATGAAACATTGTCATGGGAAGCCCACCAGCTCCGATTGCTGAATCAAAAAGCAGCAAAGATACATGCCATCAGCCAATTAGATCACAAGAAGGTTGTGTCATGGTACATAGATTGGACAGTGACATTTTTGCCAATAAGGTACCGCGAATCACGGTCGCAGTGGTTCGGAAAGCGTGGTACACCTTGGTATATTATTACCGTTGTCATTCGTATCAAGGATGGGGTTCTTGAATCTAAGACTTTCACGTTTTCAACCCAACCACTTAAGACAGGTCAGCGGTAAAACAATGCAGCATTGTGTTCAGGTTTGCCAAAAAAATATGCCATCCCTTGAGGAATTCTTTCTGACAATGCTGGATGTTAGCATTGCTAGACTACAATCCAGGCTGTCTTTCCAATAACAGAAGCTGCAGGTGTTCAAATAAAACCAGTGATTTCACCTAAGCACAAGGAGGAAATGGAGCATGTGATCGCAAAGCACCAGCGATCAAAAATCATTTTTGTATTTGCGACTCAAGGAAATGCTGTTGATACAGCAGAGCTGTTCAAAGCCGTAGATTCTCATAACGTCGTAATTGGTTTGAAAGTATTTGTTTGCAAGGTGCAAGGTAAGGTATTGGAAGAAAAGGGAAATGATGTTGTAAGTCGGTATTCAAAGTTCGAATTTACTGAAGCAGGTCTAAGAGTCTGGAAAGTGTATGCCATTGGTTAGTGTGTGTCATCTATTACGACAAGAGTCAAACAATGACAGGGAAGATTCGGATGAAGAAACAGAAGCTGAAAAAGCTGAAAAGGCAATCTGAAATCAGAAGTCACTAAACAGCTTGTTTCGATGACCAGAGTCCAGGACCATATCTTCAGGCCAAAATCTCACATTAGCTGCCGAAACGCGGCTCACACGTGGTCGGCCAGGCCAACGCTGACTAGGCGCGAGAACCAGGCAGGTGGATTTACCAATTGTAGATCAAATTAACCTGTGGACGGACAGGGACCAGCTGTTCATCCAGACAGTCAACGACCCGGACAACAACCCGATGTACGAGTACCCCATACAGACGCTTAGGCAGTGCACTGACGTCATTGACGATTAGAGTTACGATCACAGTTCTGTAATATTAGCTGCTTTTTGTCGCTTAACTGAGCGACAATGACAAAACAAAATTAGGGCTTGTCACGACCAATGGTATGGTGTTGCTATTAATGGTGAAGATGTCGAGATGAGTGGTTTCCAAGAAGAGGACGACGGTGTCGTTTTTTAGGTCCCACATTGGGTGGACAACGACGAGTTTTCCACAAAGTTACATATGTGTGGAGTGTGCCCAATTTCTTTCTGGGTTAAGAAGTGTCTGGCCCCTAACCGGAGACTCGGTCACAGGAGACCAGAGACACGCCGGAGAGCTCTAGAAGTTTGAAATTGATGACCATTTCTTTACAGTGTTTAATGTGTATGCTTTTAATATTTTTTTAATGTTTGAAATAATTACGTTTCTAACAATCTTTTGGGTTTTGTGGGTATTTAAATGTGGCTTCTGTATCATCAAGTGATAGATCTACTTCTTTACACGCTTATCCGTCTTGCTCCGAGTATTTTAGGTATCGTGGAGACAATGTTAATTTTAAGCCACTGATTACAGGTCGGCGTTACAGCAATTCTGTTCAGGTTAACGAAGTTGGCAAGAAGAATACCCTTCTCACTGCGAATATTCCTGGGATCGGATTGGATGCTGTCAGTTCGCATTTTTTCTTGGCTTTTGTTAAATCCTCTGCTATGGTTCCTTCACCTGGAGTGACCGGGGTTATTTATTTTTTTATTTCCGCTAAATTAAAAAAGATAGCCATTTTGCGGATCTTAATTTGCTTTCGTCTGAAGTTTTGTTATTTGATATTTATGCCCGCAATGCTTCTCGAGACCGTAATTTTTTTTCTTTAAGCAATTAAATGTTTAATTTGCATCACATTGTTTGGGTTCTGATTTGTTTGGGTGGGTTCTAATCTAAATCAATTGATAAGGCTACTCCTTTGCATGCCGACCCAACGCGGACTGTATTTTCAAGCATCGTGCGAGATAATAGTCTCCACGGGAATAACATCCTTTCCGCTGTGATACATCTCGCGATTGGTTCACAGCCGCATTTGATAACATTTTGTTATCGCGTTCTTTTTTACATTTTGGTAAGTCATCAGCTATTGTTCCCGTCACCAAGAGCGATCACATCTGTCTTGCTAAACTGCACTTAGTCGGGTAGATCGTGTGAGGGGACAGGCAACTGATAATAAAACATTGTTTTGGATGACTGATTGACGATTTTTGTGTTCTGGCTATTAGAATTTTGTTGAAATCTTTCATATTTAGTACTGGTATAAAAACAGTTGTGTAACCTTAGAATATATACACTTGATACAGGGGGTATACAAGAATCTCAGAGGCATAAACACAGGGTGGCTTGCAACGGACCGTGGTAACACAAACCAACAGCGGGTCCGCCTGTAAAGATCAAGCGGGGGCATGTTTAACGGACAAAGCAAAGCGCGTTCGACACCGAATAGATAGGAGCAGCAGCGCTCAGTTCGCATTTACCTCTAACATGGCACAACGTACAACTTAAAGAAGAGCAAGCTGTCTCGCAACACGAGGCATTACCGACGATCTACCAGCGTTTTGAAAAATTATGTGGACATGGACTCTACCACTTTTCTCACCAAAATTCGTAGGACAACCGAAGCCAGGGCTCAAAAGAGCAGGCATGGATGTTCAAGTCAAGGATCAGCCGTAAGGTCCGACCCAAGATTCACATTCTATTACCTTGCTGACCCCATATTGAAATATGCAGCATTCTGATTGGTCAGTTACTGCCCATTATTCCGCAATAATTGGTTTTCGCTATATATTTTCCATATATCAGCTGTTTCGGTAATAGAATAGAACATAAGGCGTGGCAGTATTATTATGGGCTCATAATGTATCCTCGGCCGAAAAAAAGTTAAATAATGGACAGGTTGCGCCTCAGTCCTTATTTATTTTTTTCCGACTCGGACACGTATTCGCCCATAAAGGACCTGCAAAACCTTTATTTCTTAATTAATTGCTTGCAAGCTGCTCGCACGGTCCCCTCTCAATCGCAAGTTTCTGACAAATCACTCCTAACCAATCTCTTGCCAGTTTTCATATCCAGGAAAAGTCTCAATATGGTGAGTTATTTGCAAAATCCAAATTCCCGAGTGACTTAGCCAAAAACGCAACGTCCCGACCCTGTCTCAGAATTACAATTTTTGGGGAGAGCCAGGGCAGAGACAAAATATAGCCAAGGCACATGATTTACAGTTCTCGCGCCGTCTCCGGGAGACTAATCACAGGTAATCACGGAATGCAAGATAGATTTGTCTTTGCGAGTCCATCACAAGAGCCCGCATTGAAGCAGGGTTCCCGCCATTGGGAACTCGTGATGCGAAAGCAATTTCGAGGTTACAGCTGAAGACGCAAGCAAGACAAATCGCCAAGATATATGGAAATCATGATAGCCAGCCTCAGTCGAAAAGATAAACAGCCGTCCCAGCAACAGGCAGCCCAGTACAAGAGTGCAGATGGGGCAATGAAATGGGCCCTCTGTCTGTACCAGTACGCCCCCACCTCCGCCTGGGCTTTGAGGTCGACCACAACACAGATGGAGACAGCGGCACCCGGGGGGCCAGTTGTATTAAAAGGTCAATATGATGCGTGAACATGGACTTCCGAAAAGCACCCTAAACACGTTTTTCACGGACGGATAAAAACATTACCCTAAAAACAAGCTGTTTTTGCGCACCGTATAAACAAGTATTTTGTCAGGTTTTGATACCATAAAAAGGAAATTTAAGTCCCCGGCACACCTAAACAATCAGAAAAGTCGATAAACGTTGATCCCGCGGATACAAAAAGGAGGAGCGCTGAAAAATAAAATCTTCTATTACTATTGAAATTCAATATATTTCCATTAAAATTTATTGCATTTATTCTATTGAAATGCAATATAAGGATAAACCTACAAATAGGCATATCCCCCGTAGGATGTGAAAACACCTTGGATCGGAACCCCTTAACACATGACTTATGTCGTCTAGATGCCTTCCCCCCTCAACATACAGCAAGTAAACTTGCGTCATCCCCCTGGCAGGCTGGCAGTCAGGAAAATGACCTCAGATGACCTTTGACCTGGTCCATGACTTTGACATCATCCATACAAGAAGGAACCCCTATAGCAAGAATTTGCAGAAATATATAGCTTAATTTTTGGTAAAAAAAAAAAAAAAAAAAAAAAACCTAACCAAACCTAACCAAACTGGAACACACATACATACACCTTACTACATATATTACATACATTACATACGGAATTGTCGCACCCTCGCAATATCCTCATCTGCTTTTAAAGCCAGGGGGATACAATGGAAGGAAGCTTTCTGCTCCTAATCAACGGAGCAGAGATATTTTACGGAGTTCGGTTGTAATCATTTGGGTTGGCAGTAAGGGGCCTGTGTGATTCTGTCGCTTCGGACAGTCTGAAATTTTAAAAAATGGATAAGACCTTGAACAATGGCTATAGACGCAAAGTTGTGGTTTAGTAGAAAAATATTTTATAGCACAAGTCAAGAGGATATAATTTCGAAAATACGTCGTATGACCAAGAAAGACTATTCGGGAAGATGAGAAAATGATTGAAAACCAAGAGCTGCCCGGTTGTTCATTCCAATAAGGGTCATTAATTCCAAATTCATACTCAAAGGGGAAATATGCTTAAAGGAAGAGGTATTTCACGTCAATATATACCAAACCAATGTTGGTAAAAGATGGTGTTCGAGTCCAGAAGTAGTTGGCAAAACAAGTATGTACTTGGAATGTTAAATATCAGGATGCTAAAGACTCGCATCTCTACGAAAGATAGCACCAGAAGAGCATAGAAATCGCTGTACAGGGGAGAAACTTCGCCCCTGTTGCCAGATGTAGGCCCCATTACAGGGTCTATTGATTTGACCATGTTTACTCGTGTCACCGTGTAGTTATTACCGGTATTAACTAAGTCCGAGGAATTTAAAAAACAAATCCACAATTCCCCTCACGCTATTGTACCTATTGTAATCGTCTCACATTGCGGTTCGGACATAAGTCACTTAATACCGGACATAAATTGATCGGTTTAGTGTTGGATATAAATTTGCCGTGTGAACGCCATCGGGTTTAACTTCTATCGGACCTAAACTAGGCTTAAAGTCCGGATAATGCCGAAGAGGAGAAGGGGTAAGTCCGGTAGTAACTATATGCCGGTATTGTAAAGTACGTGGGGACGCGTTCTATCGGAACAAACGGTGGCATTTTCGTCTTCTCTGAAGTAAAGCACGGAAATGGAAAGCAGTGGCGTTAATCGGGGTGGGCGAAGTGGTGGAGAGACTCAAGGCACCCTTGGAAAAAATGGGGATACATTTGAATGCAAGGGAGAAAAGAGTAAGAGAAGAGGAGGAGCCGGGATGTGAAGCCGGTGTTTTGGTGTTATGATTTACAGCATGCAGCGGCTGAAACCGTCTCATTTTGCACATCAAAAAATAAGTCAGCGGCAAGCGAAGCGAGACATTAAACGTTCCCAAATTCCTACATTTAAGTTTCCAAAATCTGGATACGTCACTGATTCGGGGGAAAAGTAATCTTTGCCCGTCCACCGCAAGGGAGAAATCTTCAAGTCCTTGCCCACACTTGACTAGAGGTTAGTTACGCGGTTACGCCCCTGAATGGAAAGCCAGCTCGGAATTCTGCATGTTTCGAATGTAGGCAACCAAAACAGGCTTCTTCTTACCTCGTACTCTTCGAGCAAAGTTAAGCTGATGCGGTTTAGGGTTAGCACCAAGGTGAAGATTTAATTTTCAGATTTTTGGTTGAAAATCATCTTAAGGATATTTCCTAATATCTCAGACTGGAACCTGGTTGTAAAAAAAGTGACAAGGGGTGGAGACCCTTTGGATCAGGCCATTTTGCAACGGAGGTGTTTTAAAAACATCACAGCCGGACTTTTTTTCACTTATAATTATCTGTCTTGTTTGTTACTTACTCAAATTTTCTAAGGTTTTGTTTACTAGTATTAGCTTGAACAGTATTCTAAGGAACCCAAAAACTATTAGAAATATTTTCTACCGAGCATAGTTTTGTCACACGGTTGTTAGCATTTGATTGCAAAATTGTCCATACGTGATGACCAAAAAGAATGTACAAAGTGGGTTTATCCTTAGAAGGATCAGAAGAAATTAGACCAAAAACACGCTGAGCCAATCGTTGACCTGCACTACGTGTGAATGAAAGTTTTAAAATTAAATCAATTAGAGGTATGATTAAAAAAAAACAGGGGGAAATGCTCTCTCCTTTGTCTTTCTTAGACCTCTATCACTTCAAAATAAGAAGGAAAGACGTCATAAATCCTCGACAGCTCCACTCCCCACATACGTCTGCTGCCCCGGACTCCATTTTTCCTTTTTTTCTTATTTGACGAAACGGACATTTACTTTTGTATTGGTTGCGTCACAGCGAAGTATTATTTTCACCAAAATGAATTGATTTGGCCAACTTAATCCATTTAAATGGTCATTGTGAGAGGGGGTTTTTTCAACGGGTTTAGGTTCATGAACCTTAAACAGATTTCGATACGTAACGATGTTTTCACAGTTTCTTTCATATTTTAATCATTATTCTAACCTTGCTTTGTGTGAAGTTTATAAATCCGATTGCCAGTTCCCATAGACCACTTACGGTCAGCTATAGTAGATTCAACACCGTGTCACCGCAGGCAAAAGTGTTTTGGACAGCGTCCATAAGTTGGGAGAGGAGGCAGAAATATTGGCTGGATTTCACCCCGCTTCATGAACGAACTAGATTAATCTCGCAGTTCAGTATTCAGAAGGAGTACAAAGACTTTGTGTTCCTCGTATCCAAAAACACACGGCTGCTCAAGCCTCAAAAGTCGTAACATTCAACTAACTTGTACATTGAAATACTATTAAAGCAAATACGATTAGTCAGAATGTTTGAGAGTTGACTCCTTGCAGGTTGCATTAAGACATACTGATTTTTCTTGATAGCAGACTTCATGTTCAAATAGATTTAGGGTGAACATTTTACTTTCCATCCAATGCACATCCCCCTCATTCATTGCCAGTACCTTCGGGAAAAAAATACTAGAGGTGACACGATGGGGTTGAATCTACTATAGTACCGGTAATAGCTTATCGGACTTAAAGTTATGTCGGATCTAAGCGTTAATACCGGTAGATGCGCGTACACACGACCAAATTTAAGTACGATAGTAATACGACAGGATTTAGATCCGATCAGTGCCGCGTCCACACGGCAACTTTAAGTCCAACGTTAATACCGACCAGAGTTAGGTCCGGTATTAAGTGCCTTAAGTCCGACCGTGTGGACACGACTCTTAAGACCATTACAATACTTGGGCATCTTAATCCCCTCTTACCCCTGAAGCCAAGCATTACAGGTTCTTGGTTAACGTGGTTATAACAATAATTAGACCTGCATGGGGGGCCCCTAAATTATTGGTCAGGATTGTGGACTTTAATGACATTGTGCTGGTAGCCTGGGGATGTGTACTGATACCAGCGCAATGTAGAAACAGTCGGCAGTGACGATTGTCTGTGTAAAAAACAAGTTCATTCATATAGTTCATGTGGACAAAACCCCATGAAAAACAAGTACTGAACGAAGATCTTTCAGATGTTGCAATGAGCCATGAACAATTAAATGTTATTCCTAGTGATACACGCCTGAACTGGATTCATTAAACATCACTACCGCACAACATTGGACCAATTGAAGACACAAGCGACAAGAAGAATTGGCAGAGGAGAAATGAACTGCATGGACCTGTATGAACAATCCCTCCAAACAGCCGAAGATTTCGGGGATCAGTTGATGGAGCGTATAAAAATACCACAGATTAACACCGTCCCGCGCTATCAGCTTCTTAAGCAGAAGGAAAGGCTGGACGAGCAGGAGAAACGGATAATAGTCCTGGAGATATGCACCTGGATTTAGAAAACCAACAAATAGAGCTAGAATTATTACGTAAAGAAATTACGTGAAAACATTAAAAAAAAACATGAACTCTGGTAAAACCAAATCACTTTGAAATAAAACTAGACTCAGATGGTGTAATATGGGCAAGAGAAGACTTCAACATGCAGTGTTTCCAATGAGACTGCTGAATTTATAATGTGGTGGCACAATACCAAAATTCTTTTCCAGAGAAAGTAGGACAAATAGTGACAAAACAAGTCAAGTTCTTACCAATATCTATCTGTACCTAATCATGACAACCTTAGCAGCAAGGCAAGCAGATTGACACTGCAGCGACGCGCAGAGTAACTGCCAGGTAAGCTGCATTGTTTGGAAATAAGTGTACATGTAAAGTATACTTGCACATATCAAGAAAAATGGCATGTTTCTTGAGAGGGGTCCAAATTTGATTACATAAAATGTTAATTTCAGTATCAATGTTAAATTTGGGGTATTTACCGCGTTTTAATTGGAAAGTTTGGTCAAGAAACACTCCAGAAAGGAAAGTTGAACAAAAGAATATAATTTTCAGCCTAAAATTACCATGTACTTATGCAAAGTTGATATTTTGAAGAAATCAAACATGTTAGCAACTAACATGATTTTTACATACTGTTATCTTTGAGGTTTGAAACTTTTGGATAGATACAGTAAGATATTAATATTAAATAATGTTACATTCGTACAACAGTTCGGAAACCCTTCCCATCAAGCACAGGGCCATCGGAACCAGGAACTGCCAATGTATTGGAACCGCCATAGCAAAATGTGTGAAAAACAAAATAAAATACATTGTGCTGCGCACTCGAACGGTAAGAATTTAATGCATATTTGTTACGAGGTCCTGCATAAAAGGCATACGAATAGTTTATATTCCTTGGCGCTCGACTGCTTCAAAGAATATGATTTGAAAAAAATATCCAATGAAGTATATCGAATATGAACCACATTAGCAAATTACTTTGCCTAATTACGAGATGAAATGTCACTTGAGATACGGATTTTGGTCAGTTTTCAACCGAATATCCGTCATAAAAAAATAAGGTAAAACTGGTGATTTGGCTTGATAGCTGCTATTCATCACTACTATGAATGTACTGACATTATGCAGTTGTTTATCAAATTTCTAATAGGCATTTCTTTTATTCAACAGCACGTCAATACCAGTCCAAAGATCTGGTGAGGTAAGGTAGCTGCCATTGAGAACAGAGGTACATGCTAGAGAATCAAGTTGCTTTCCTCCATATGGATCTACTGAACATTCTTAAATTGAACTTGTAGACATATATTAATAAATGAATTGCATGGTACTTATGGCTAGGAGAGTGGATAGGTCAGTCCTTTAGCAAATTGAGCATTTGCTTAAAACTAGTTGTTAAATCTGTATGGATTCCAATAAGGATCTAATTGGGATTTCAAGTGTGAAGTTAGGCTCTATTATTGGATCGGTATTTCTTTGGCAAATTACTGAGGGGAGTGAAACCACAGCGGCTTAGTATATTAAATAGTCGCGTGTGCATAGTGATTATAACAGGAACTTCGGATGTGAAGTTAGGCCTGTCCATTCCGCGGTACCTTCGTTGGAAAATTGCTGAGGAGTGGGTACCTAGGGTTAGTATATACTGGTCCGCTGAGGTGCTTTTGTAATTGGAAAGAAACTGGATTTGGATACCTATTATTTGGAATACCTTGATTTGGAATTGGAATTAATAGGGGACAATCCTGGCAAATATGCGCCACAATTATTGTTAAAAAAAAAAAAAAAAAAAAAAAAAAAAAAAACAAACACACGCCACAGGAAATAAGAAGATTGCCTTCAAGTTATCTATACAAAGGGGCAAAATTCATCGTAAGCGAGGTAAGGAGGTTGACGAACCTACACTAGTTTCGAAGGTTTAGTTATTATTTCATAAAAACTACGATGGTTTTTTACCACTTTATTATTTTGTTCAGGCCTTTAAGCTATTGCATTTCAATAAGGGCTTCAAGCTGAGGAAAGAGAACCATAGTCTGTCTTTAATATTCTGGGTGCCGTACTCTGATTGAAGAGGCATTGGAGGGAGGGGGGTTCTAAAAAAATATATTAAACAGGACAATTAAAGTTAATGTGGTGAATATGGGTTTTTCTATATAGTCTATAGTTACTTGGATTGTAGTAGTAATTAAACACAAGGTACGCGAATCAATTATTCTGGGTTCTTTATTATGTTTAAAAGTAATAGGTATGTAATATCATCGCTACTGTAGTATATTGTAGTGTCATTTCAGAACCAGTGCTCCTAATTAACGTTAGATCATTCCATGCACTTTTCTTTGAATGTCAAGAGGGTTACGCCCGAAAAAGCATGGACTCAATTCTCGTTGGTAACCGTATTACAGTTGGCCAAGGTTTACAAAATAATTCATCCTGTCAATTGTGGACATCATGTGAGAGTGACATGTGTGAAGCATGTGTAAGGGAACTGAAGGAAGTGTGGTCATCTAAGAACGGTAATTTCCGTTAGTTGGTGGTCAGCATTTTGTTCATGAAGGTAAAACTAAAAGAAAGAACTAACATCAGTACAGCGTGTACTTGCAAAAGTAGGGGCTTTAGCATGAAATGAGCCACATTACAACGTCATTTATGAAATTCCACACGGTTAAAAGTAAACTAAATGTCGTTTGAGTCCACTTTCGACTCGCAACGTTCGTGTTATACCGTTTGAGTCAGCAGCCAGTTGACGGTTTTTATGGTCATTTTCAACGTGCAAAGAACTGCATTTACATCAGAATTATTTAGAAAATATTAACATTACTTGTTGGGATCTGACATGCATGTTGAATTGTGAGGTTGCTGATAGCATGAACGTCATTCTGACGTAATTGTAATCAGTGTAATTGTTATTCAATTACAGGGCTTATTTTTGGTCTTCATATTGTTTAACTCTTTGAAAATATCCAATGGGTTTCCGTCGACCTTAATCGGAGGCGTGCCCCCGAGTGTTGTAGTTTTCTGTGTTGTAAAATGTGCGATGAGCAGGAGTGTAAAATTGAGAGTGTTTAATGTTTTGAGATTTGCCCAAACCTTGGCCAGTGATTTACAACCGGTAACCCAAACCTATTATATTTACTCTCAGGCACGAGACGGCCAAATCATCTTTTCAAAGTCGTTGTGCGGTAGTTGACGTTCCTTCAGCAGCTTCAGAAAGGAATTCTTGTGAAAAAAATAAGGATGGCGTGTGTATGTGGTAAAAACCGCACTCTATTAATAAGGGTCCATGCTGCGGTATAAATCCAAAATTGTAGTTGTGCATGAGAAGTACCATGCAACGGTACGGTGTCAACCATGACGTTCTCGAGGAAGTCAATCACTTCTTTTTAAGATTTCTATTGTCTTTTCTGCGCTCCCTTTTAAAGGGATGTTTTGCCTTTGTGCCTCGTCTCATTCGCCTTGCTCCGATACGGGTCCACCTATCCGTCATTGTTTCCGACTATTTGTCATTCAACACTGTCTACTCCTATATACCGTAATACCAGACTGAGACATGCATAATCATACATGAGTGTACACATTCATCATACATCGTAATACCATGAATACGGTAATACCAGACATGCATGATCACACCCACCTATACGCAAAGAAGATGCAAGTTTTAACGTTATTCGTCACAAAATAGGTATGTTTTTAACGAAATTTTACTATGAAGTACTTTGACATGTATATATGCTATCCTGTGAATGTTGACATTTGATGATGTTAATTTTTTACGGAAACAAAATTTTCGCTAACGTGATTTTTATTTTTGTTTTGTAACGATTCAGCCGTCATTGTTGAATTCTTAATTACACCCTGACATTGTTGTAGTTTTAAATCTATAATTAAATAATTTTGAGCTGTAATATTAGAATGTTGGGACAATATGTTACCGATTCTAAATCAATGTTGATGTTTTTTTTATACTGAGACCTTTGGTATTCTAACCCGTCTTCGTCATTTTTTTTTAGATCTGGAGGACGACTTTGGTCCGAAAGCTAATTAATTAATATTGGTTCCAGGAATGCTCCTCAGTCATGTCGTGACATTAATTACGCATATACATCTTATATAATCGCAAAAATAGTACTTGGCATGTGCTATATCCGCTGCTCCGACCAACAGACATAACAGAAAGCGTTACTCTAGGAGGTTCAAAATTAAAAGAAAGGAAATTGCCCCCCAAACAAGACTGAGGACAATCAGATGAACTTCCCTTGCAGAGAAGCATTTGGGATTTTGTCCAACACCTCAAATTGACTGTTTGAGTCTAACCAAAGATATTAAATTCCATAGGCATTTGCCCCTCCGTGACTATTTTTTTATCGCCAATGAAGAACGGGTGGAATTTAAGCCTAGCCTTTCTACAGCAAGACCAGTTGGGACCCCCACCTAAATCGTGTACCCCGGCAATCTCACTCTTCTATAAGATCTTGCTATGGATATTAACAAATGTATTCAATCAAAAATCATTTCAAAAAGATCTAGAGATGAGAGACGTACTCTTTTGGATCTAAGAAAACAGATTTATTAAATCTGCTGATTGGTATTTTGACAGAACTATTATATTTGTGTGGGCCTTCGTCAATTGAATGATATTGACACCTACAAACCTCTCCTAACATACCCCACCGACAAGCACATCAACATTATCACTAAAGAGATTCAGAACTGTCTGTTCATGAAAACAAAATCTTTGATGCCGAAGAACGCAGCTTCACCTCGTATACAGTGTGAGTCAATAAAAACCCTACATTCAGGAAAGATTTTTTCTTCAAAGGTTAAACGTTATTTTTTGCTTCAATGTTTGCTTTGGTTGTTTACAGAGATAAACAGGCTATCAGAAGATTTTTATTTGGCGTCTTTCGGACTTTGGGTTCAGAAACTATGACAATTTTGCGGAGAGACCTAAAAATTCAGTTTGGCCGATTTTAGCCATACAATGCGGAGAGACTGACACCGACGAATAACATAACACATTATAGCAAAGACAATTCACACATGCAATTTCAGATGGTATCGACTTCTTCTCGACAAAACATATCAGTTTGAATAAAATTTGTGTAACATAATTATAAGTAAAATATCTTCAAAAAATAAATTACCATTGTTCAATCATAAAGAGTCAGTTATTGAAAATCACCCCATATCAATGTCTCAGTTCATAAACATAATGAAACTGCTCAAAGATTTTTGTTTTACATCTCTAAGGTAATTATTTTGCACAAATACAGTATACTCAGCGTCCATAAATTGCAAGAAGAACTAAAGCTGATGTTTTCTGTATATAAATCGGAATTCAAACTTAAAATTCAATAACGCGCTGCTGTTTTTTCAAGCGGAATACAGAACTTCCTATGGTTTCACTTTTGCTCCCAAGTTTCGTTGTAGGTTCAAACCATGAAATCTTGCTGAATCAAAGTAAACTGTGTCTTACACAGCTATCTTGAATTTTTTATTTGGTTAATTATACATTTTTTTACTACGAATTTTCTTTTGTAATCTCTGGGATATTATTTTTATAATCCTTCAATTACTCTCCCACCTTCTATTGTTTAACAATAATTTGGAATGTTTGTACTCAAATCACGGCTGAAGACCATGTTACTCTATGCAAGCGATGCATCTTTGTTTGGCTCAAAATCGGCCAAACAGGATTTTTAAGTCTCTCAGCAAAATAGGCGTAACTTCTTCCTCCAAATTCCAAATGACACCAAATGAACGTTTTCGGAAAGCCTGTTTATCCTTCTTTATAACCATAGCAAACATTTGAGCAAAAAAAAATCTCAACTATTTTAATTATTTTTTTATTCTGAATGTAGGGGTTTTTTTTTTACTCACACTGTATATTTCTTACCTAAAATACATAAAATTGGCGATCCAGGAGACCAATGGTCTGGCTGCACCTGTCCTACCGTTAAAATATGTTTTTTTAGATATGCACTTCAGGCAATTAGTGGCACAACTTCCTAGTTATCTTAAGCACACTACGCACTTCATTATCATATTCACAAAAAACTAATTCTGCAATCTACCACCCAATATCTTCATTGCGTCCGCTGATGTAACATCTCTCTACACAAACATATCATGATGACCGTCCTCAAGCATGCACCAAAGCTCTGCATTGGATACACGTCAAAATCCCTCGTCATCCATGAGTCAATTGATCCTCTAAGAACTCGTCTTATCTTTAGTTTCCAATAAAGGGGCACATCCATGAGCAACTCATGTGCCCCTAACTACACCAATATCACAAAAAAAAAAAAAAAAAAAAAAAAAAAAAAAAAAAAAAAAAAAAAAAAAAAAAAAAACCCCCCCCCCCCCCGCACACATTCGAAAGCATTCCATACAGTCAAGCTCTCCGCATCCGACCTAATTTGCTCTGATCCGACTTAAGGCGATACCCATCTCACCTCACTTTCTAATCATTTGCAGAACCGCCATTATCCACAGATACCCCGCCAAGAATGTGGTTCTTATGAAACTCCTCACATACCAAGCCAAAGATCCTGATGCTCGTATTCCCATTTGTTCTCAGCTATCATCTTAAGTTATCAAAAATAGTCTCTTAATAAGCACATTCCAAAACTTCCTAAGTCCCTTTGTCTTCCACCTACCCCCCCCCCCATCACCGATAAAAAAAAAAAAAAAAAAAAAAAAAAAAAAAAAAAAAAAAAAAAAAAAAAAAAAAAAAAAAAAAAAAATTTACGGGACCTTTTGGTCAATACAGCTCTAACACCTGATGATTTCCGACGAGGAGTCAGAATGTGGCTTCACCAAATGTCTATCCAGAACTTGTATGTCAAAACTTTATTATCCAGGGTAAAAACAACACCACTAAAACACAGCAAAGCTTTCCAATCACATCGAAGCTGCACTCTCCTGGCTGATTTACTTTATCACTTACATAATGCCACAAATATTTCGGGAAGGCTACCACTTCACTTTACACAAGATTTAACAATACTCGCTCAGACATCCAGATTTACAACACCAACAGAAGGGAATCATTGCCAATTGCACAACATTTCAACCTTCCAACCACTGTCAACAATGCAAACATGGTCATTGAAACAAATCACAACCAACGTGAACACATTCTAAACAGGGATTCATTTTAACACCTTGACACGGAATCAACTACGGACATTCTTGTTCTTATGCATGTTGGGTGTATTTTGTTTTTTATAGAGTACAATTCCCATGTTCAAATTTATGTTCTTTCATGTATTATTATTTTGGTAACTTTTAATTTTATTTTTTCTTTTGTTTTTCCAACTTATTACTATGATTTCATCATTCATTTATTTTCTGTTTGCAGATCTGATAAAGCCTTTTGCCGAAACGTTGTAGGAAACGAAATTTTTGCAATATCCACGTCTACCTATTTCTCTGTCAATACCAAAACAGGGTTTGGTGGTGTTTTGGACAAAATATGAATGTGTACGTACACATGTAGTGTGGAAGGTGGAAGAGAACATGTTAGGTTTAAGAATTCGTTAGTGAACACTATTGTTTAAGTGTCGACAGACAACTATAAAAAGGTACCCATTGAGTTCTAACATCCATTCATCATTGAACAGTGGTGATAAAGTGTATATGGCCAACCTTGCTCTATTTGGAGTCGCCAAACTCCTGCGACGTGTTGCAAACAACGTGCTAATACAGCAAGGCAGTGTGCAACAGGCGATGTCGTCAGTAAACCCATCGTGTGAGCATTCGTTGCGGTAGTTGGTTTGAGAAGAGCAATATGGCAGTGGAGAAAACTATCGAACTCGCCTGCTGTTGGGCTCACAATATGTCTAATCGACGCCAGTGGTACCATGACGGTTTGCTGTTAAGTTTGTATTCATGTGATCCAACAGCACAGTAAGAAATCGATCGAAAATTGTGAAATTGACGTGCCAAATACCAATCAGATGGTCAGATGGTTGGTGGTTAAGTGGGTACTAGTGGAATTCGCCGAGAGAAGAATGAATTTTTAATTTTAGGTATCCAGCGCGACTCTGCCACTTTGATCCCGCTGATCAAAGAGTACGTCGCCGCAGGCTCCATAATCATGATTGCTTGAGAGCCCGTTTGTCTTAAGAAGACTACCAACATCTGACAGTAAAACACTGTCAACTTCGTCGATTCCTTAACTAGTGCTCATACCCAAAAGTACTCGCACCAGTTCCCCATATCCAGCGCGCTTCGGATTTTATTATTAGGCGGAATACATTGTGGTGTCAACAAATTGGTGAAACAGATCCCTTTGATCATCTTCTACGCGCCTTTTTGCCGCTATACAATCCATCTCGAAGGCTGTAAATAGGGAATTGTAAATAATTGTATATAGGACGTACAAAGTCACTGTCCGAATTAATTTTGATTTGGTCGCGGTATTATTTTTAAGTCTTGGGGAAATCGGTTGCAAATGAACAAAACAGTAAGCTGAGCCTGGAGGCCACATTTATTATGGACCATGTAGTTATGGTTTCTATTTCTTTGACAAGACCGCTATAAACCAATGGTTCAAAATTTCTAGGCAAGCTATCTTTATAGCTTATGTCTTTGTGCAATTTCCTCACTATAAACACGTGCCAATATTTTTAAGCCAATTTTTTAGCAAGTACCTCCTCATAATCTATACTCATAATCTGGAGAACCAAAAAAGAGGAGCTTTCTTAATTTTCGTACTTTTTTTTTTGAGGGAGATAAAATGGTCAGGTCTTTATTATCAAGTCTGGTTTTAACATTTCAGACCAGCTGCCTCCTCAAGCATATACCAATGGCAAAGCAGTGGGATATGTAAGCAACGCACAGCTAGGAGACCGTAAAGGGGATTCTGCACTGGCGCAATTCAATGGCTTCAGTGGTGCAGACTTTGTCCTGTTGTATATGAAAGATGCGGTAAGACATTGATGTTCAATTTTGCAGTGATGCAATTTCATCCCTCTTACCACATCCCCAAAGATTGCTATACGTGGAACAAATTGGATATATTGGGTAAGCAGAGGTATGGTAAGAATTTCCATGTGTGAAGCTGAGGAGCTCTTGTGTAATTCTGTGTACGCGCCATATTTTTGTTGACCATTAACAAAACAAGTTAATGGTATAGGTAAAGTGGTATTTATTGATAAGTTAAGCAAGCAGCTGCAAAGCCAATTAGGGATCCAAACATATTACAAAGTGGTTCATCACAAATCAACAATGTTGCATCCATTTGTCAGCGTAATTTTTATTGCGTGAGGGCGGCTAATACGCAGACGCATCGGATGCAGAGTTGATATGTAATGAACCACTCCAACATGTTTGAATCGCTTTCACAAAGCCAATATCTTTATGAAAACTAATATCGTGTATAGACTGGAACAGCATGCATACTCAGAGTTCCAAACATAATGTACCCAGGGCTCTGACAGTGTCGTTTTGCATTTCCGATTTATATTTCTTTTCTCATTCAATATACACGGAATATCGGAGCCTCATGACACAGCGCATCAATCGGCAAATACGGATCACTCTGTAGCAATAAAAGGTGGTGCTGGCAAATTCCCAGCACCGCCTTCTCGCCAGCACCGCCTTTTCAGAGAACGTGATTCACGCATAATCGAATGTCATGAGTATCAAATCCATTCAGATCAGAGTGTTTTTGTTACCTGACATCAAAGCATGGAATAAGAAAATAAGCTACGCCTCTACGATGAAATTAAGACAAAGAAACAGACGCCCTATTTAAAATGGCTACGCCCATCATGAACACGCGTATGGGAAAGGTGCCCCTTCCATATATTGATCTTCCTTGATGTACCGCATAAACGCACTTTCGTGAACACTCACACCGAGCTATATTTACTAACTAGAGTGGCGACTAGTCCGATTCGAATGAAGCCGTGCGTAGTTGTGTACGCACCTACGCGGAGCAGGATATTTCCCGGCATCCTCGAGCGATTTGGGTAGATTTGGGGTATGCGTGACAGCGGGGCGATTTCGACGACCAAATAGCAGCGTAAATAGTACGCGGACAGTTTATGGTGCGTGGATTTCGATGTTCTCACATTGTTGTTCTTATTTTCATGCCAACAGTTTGCTTTTATGTTTCGCTTGACCTCGAACATCGACATAATAAACAAAAATAAACACTGAAGAAATTGCAATTTAATTCTTCTTCCCTTCCTTTTTTCAGCTTTCTCTCATGCATTCGTTTTCTTTCTTTCTTTCTTTCTTTTTAGTTTTTTCTTTTAGTTTTTTCTTTCTATTTTTTCTTTTTAGTGTTCTGTCCTCTTTTTAGTTTTCTTTCTTTCTCTTTAGCTTTTTTCTTTTAATTTTCTTTCTTTTAATTTTCTTTCTTTTTAGTTTTCCTTTTTAGTTGTCTTTCTTTTTAGTTTTCTGTCTTTCTTTTTAGTTTTTCTTTCATTTATTTTTCTTTCTTTTCTTTTCGTTCTTTCGTTCTTTCTTTTCGTTCTTTCGTTCTTTCAAGTCTTTTTTCTTCTTTTTCCCGTCGTAGTTTATGTGTTTTATCAAAAAGTCAAACTATCAAATTTACAAACAACGGAAAACTTGCAGACACACTGAGTAGGACCAGCAGACCAAAAACAAAGAAAAACGACCAGCCCTAAAATAAACAAATAAAACCCACACATCCAAAGTGATATTCTATTCATGCTCAACATAGTTATATTTATTATATAATTATAGCTTTGAGAAAGGCAAGACGAGCCCCGAATATTGGGTTTTGTTCCTGAAATTTACATCTGCACAAATACAATTTAGAAAAAGTAAAAAAAAAAATGATAAGATGAAACCAATCGTTTGTATATAAATAGGACATTCACGAAGAAATTTGAACACATGGTAAAAAATCACGAGTGTTGAGTCACCTATATTGATCATGTCTAGTATTGTTTTCAGCTTTAACTGATTTTTTTCCCTTTCTTTTTAAAAAAAACTTGTTGCGTTTCCTTTTTCTCGTTTTTGTTCTTATTTTTATTTTTCATTCTTTTTCTTTCTTTGCTTCTTTTTACCCATTTCTTTTTTTTTTTATTCCTCTTAATTTCTTTCTCTCTCCCTCTTTTTGTTTTCTTTTTATTAAATAATTATAAGGTGGGCAAAAAAATAAAAGAAAAAAGAAATACATTTTTTTTAAGTTCTGTTCTCTGTTCAGTAGGGGAAAACGGAAAATATTTAATCTTTTTTCTTTCTCACTTATTTTGTATTATTGCTTTTTGTTTTCACATATGTTTATTGGTTTTCAAGATAGCTATTTTCACAATGTTTGATTTTTAATTTTCACTCGACTCGATTTAAAACGACTCATTTTTTAGTTGTATTTCATTGTTGAGTCTTATCTTAGTCTGATACAGGCCTACTTTTTGAAGTGCAGATTTTTGAAAGACGTGTAAATCCTCAAGAAGCAGTAACCAAAATTAACGGGGAAAGAAAAATGCGGAGAAAAGAATTACCTTCAACTTGTTTGTTTGTTTTGTACAAAATGAAAACACAGACAGACAAACAATAAAGAAACAAAAGAGAATGTATGAAAAATGCATAGAAATTTCTATGGAAAAATGTGTATTTGCTCAAGGACGCAGCGATTACAATTTGCGGAGCGCCGTACGTTTTTTAGGGCGCATGAAAATACGCACGCTGTCAGCCATTTTTGTTTTTTCAACAGGGCTTCAAAAAACATTCCACGCGCGCGGGGACTACCGGCCCCTGTGAACACTGCGCCGGGCGTGACGCGTTAGTTTGCGTATCAACTGTGTGTTGATAAGGGGGCACGGTACAAAATGGTCTGCCTATTGAAACACGTGCTTTATGCGCTCTCTTGTATCCGTCATATCTTTGCCCCTGCCTTACCTAGAGCAATGAAATTTGCAGGAGAGAATTTTGGATTCATGCTCTTCAAATATCTTCTTTTGAACCTAGATCGACAATGTCAGTTTTTTTGCAAATTAGATTTGAAAATTACACCCTGTTTTTTCTAGCTCCTGAGCCCCGCAGAATCGGTGTTTCACTTATGTCGCCGTATCATACCGCCAAGACGCTTTTTTATCCATTTTTGAAATAATAAGTTAAATATGAATGAATACGCACATGAATGACTTTAAAAGCAAATCTCTAGGACAAATACCCGCCACAAAACTACACAAATTACGCTCAATTCTAGGTTTTATAGGAACTATAGCGGTGGAGGGATTTTGTACTGTGCTCCCATAACGAATCAACAACAGGAACGGTAACACTCCTGCACAAGGAGATACGGCGAGTTGTTGAAAGGGGGATACGAGCCTCAGGTTGTAATTTTGTAGCTTTAATATCAACATGCATTTTCATAATACTTTGTTTTCCAACATAGAATACGTCACAGCAAAGACTGACTATATTATTTTTAAGTGTCAGTGATTTGAACCTGCATGGATCTCCAGAAAAACGAGTTTTTGACATGCACGTTTCTCAGAATGGTAGATGTGGAAGTGACACAGAAAGCACTGAAAGACGACGCAACTCATATAGAAATGTGCTTCGTAAACAAAGTACCCGGCAAAGTCCACCAGGTTTGTGGATTCTGTGGAGTAAGAAAGTACCTATACATAGACTAATAAAAGTTAATTGGGAAGATTTCGTAATAATCCAACTTTATAATGTAGACAACAAAATGTTGGTATTTTCAAAATGACAATGTTTTAAAAATACTAGTTAAAATACATTTTTTCATTTCAATCCTAAATAAAAGTATAGGACTGTTGCATCAAAACATCCAATCTGTTTTAACCATGTACTGATCACCGGTGACCAGCCTGGTCAAAAGACGGCAAGACTTTACAAATCTATTAACATGATCAAATCCAACCAACATAATGAAGTGGTCAGTGCCAGGTGGTTGGGTCTTGGCATCCCAACATGGATAATGCACCTGACAAAAATGCCGGAACCGACCGCTGCCTTGGGTTAGTGGGAAATTGCTCCTAGATCTGACAAAAATACCGCTACCTCACTTTTTGCGGTGATTGTCAGATTTTCCTCTAGGGACGTTAGGGATAATATATCAAATGGTTGAAATTATATGTGGAATCAAAACTCTTGTATTTTTCTTGAGGTTTAACACTGAACCTAGGTTTTCGGAATAAAACCACTACAAAATCATTCCATTTACATAATCGTATCTTCCGACGAAGTAAATATTTCAATGTGATGTTCATGATCGCCATTAAATATAATCTGGGATACTAATTAAATACCATAATTTTACAAAACAAAATTTGAGATATTCAACTGGCCATCTTTTAAGTTCAAAAAGAAAAAGACCACGTTCGTGCAATATTCGGTCAAGTGCTATTTAACCTGGAGTTGGGCAAGCTGCCAGAAAAAAATACCTAGGCCTGTTTTAACGTATTAAGTCCACTGTTTTAACTGTAATATCTTTGGTCAAATGTTTACTTTGTGTTGAATTTATATGTACATGTGTGCAGGCTTATAATTTGTACTGAATAATGCATTTATTATTTCACTTGTATAAAAGGCACATCAGTTCTGGCATGTCTGAAGCATGACAGAAACAGTATCCAGTTTCGTGAGGGATGAAAGTGAGGCAAAGACGGCACATCGGTAGCACAATAATTGGTGTCAAAACAGGTATTCAGAACTGTCAATGATATTGGGTATGTTATCAAATTGGAAGGAATAAGCTTTTTTTTTATTTCTCTTAATTTTGAGGAAATCAAAAGAAATCGTAACGTGCTGGCTAGTTTTATTTTGCCTGGTATTTCACACATGAATTTTGGTCCTTTTCTCTAACTTAACATAGAAGTGTTTTATAATCGTTCTATTTTTTTTCACATGGAGATATATTTCGTCTTATTTCTAGCCATTTCTAATAAAGTTTTTCACATAATGATCTATTTTACATGCATTAAAATATATTTCTCATATTTTGCAAATGCATTATTTTCCTTTTCCTGTGTAGACTTAAAGAGACATGAGGAGATTTCCCGAAAAAAGCGTCTCCAATTTTTTCGAACCCGGGTTTTTTTGCATATTTGGAATGCTTTCCAATGTATTAGATCACACCTGAAGTGAATAAGCCGAATACACCGTCTTTATGTAATAAGATGATTATTTAGTACTTTCTGTCGTGCACGACAGAAACTCAAAGCACGGTGTTATACTGTATGGGGACAATTACGGAAGTTAGGCAAGTTCAAAACAATGTTTGCGGTTTTCTTTTGTACTTGTTTGTTCAATAAACCTTCCAAACGTTCTTGGTAGGTGGTCTACAAGCGATCCAGTGCAATTTGAGAGAAAATCGTATCCTCAAAAAAATCTCCTCCTGTCACTTTAAGAACATATAATTTCAGTTATGTTAATTATAAACTTAATATTTTCTTCAATAAAGAAAAGTCAAACTGTTTCTTTTACATTATAGGCATGAAATGTCCCAGTAGATTTTCTGTCACATTTTCTCTGGAAACATGTTTGAAAATCATGGGGGTAATAAGAAAAATATTAATTTTCTGACATTAAAATCGTAAATTTAATGTAAGTGGGGTTCACTCATACCCATTTCACTTTGCATGACAGGGGAACAAGCACCAGCCTTCGCTTGAGACAAATTCACTTATGTTGTGTAGGGTGTGACTCGGAAACTAATTGCCATTTATTTATTGGTCTTGGGGATATTTTGGCCATGCTTGTTTATACTCTCATTTTGAAGGATGGAAATATATCTATCTTTTCTGATGATGAACGGTAAAACATCGGAAGTAGCAGTGATGTTTTTAACTACAATTTCAACAGAAATAGTAATCATTGTTTGTTCAGTGACTAGATAATAGACAATATTTTGTATTTTCTACAGTGAAATTGACTCAACACTTGAAGATATGGTTTCATCTACAGAGCTGTAGTGCCTATCAGAGAGAGAGAGAGCCACTACACCTACTGCTATGGGATTACTTCTTGTTCAAGACAAATTATTTTTACTCAAGCAAACCTATCCCCGCCCCAAATAATTCAATCCAATCTGATTGGACACAAAATAAAATACTGCTTGGGCCAATTTCACTTGAAGTAGGCAGTTCAGTTACCTATTACGTAATCGGTGACCGATCGACTGCACTGAACGTCTGTGTGTGTGGTGTGTAGAGAGCAAACACATTCTACAGAAATCATCAATTTAATTCCAAATAATGCTAATCCCAATGTCATTCCCGCTCAAATATGTTGTCGCAGCATATTTTCCCTCTAACATTCTAAAACGGAATTGAAAAATATGACGTAGGTTGGTAGCTATCGCGTGAGATACCTTGATAAGTCATCTCACAAAATGAACAAGTTTTCGAGCACATTTCAACGCCCCATTGGAAACGCATGGTAAACATAGACCACGCCGCATGGCACCACTTTTGATGATTTAGTTGACTAACGGTGACGACGAAATGTTGTAATCGGAGCGTTGCGACTGGGTTACAGATGGACTTCAAGTGTGAGTTTTTTGGAAGTTTGATGACAAGATACAGCTGGGCTGGACGTGTGTTGATTGTGAATGCAGCATGGCGTGGTTCGAGTATTGGATTTTGAAAAATTTCCGATTTTTTTCTCCCATAACGGAAAATATTCCAGAACAAGAAAATCAACAAAATTGTAGTAGATTACATATTGATCAAAGAATATGTATTTTTTTTACAGCAAATTTGCTCGCTAACAGCTTCCGAAATGAAGACTAATATGAAGAAATGCAATAAAGTGCCACCAAGAAACCAGCTTGCTGCCAAACTTGAAATTGCAACCCTATAATGCAGTATTTGGTGCTCACGGGGCCGGTGTGCCTTTTTGACAGTTGTGATGCATGATTGTAAGATCCCAAAAATAGTTTTTCTCAGTGAAATATGAAGTACGTATTACTTTCATAGCGAGGTATGGGCTTCGATGTGAATGAAGCATTCAAAATCAAATGTATTTCCATTATAAATCCGCCGAAATTTCACCATAGTTTGATTAGACCTTCTGCCTTATAGCAGGTCCCTCAATTGCTTCTTGAAGAACTATTAATTACATTGGCAAACAATCATTATTTACACCAGGGATATGCAGGTTCAATCTTTCAGGCGAAAAATGTCGCCAAAAATTTTTTTTAATTCACCCGTCGCTTACCGTTTTGAAATTAAAGACACATTCCCTTGAAATATACATTGTTCATCTCGCTTCTTGATGACAAAAAAATCAGATTCCCTCCTCTCTCGCGTACAAATTTCTTCGCATTACCCTCAATTCCTCAATTTCCCCTGGCATAAGTAATTTTGACCCACGCCCGTAGTTAATTTAAAACTTTTTCAGCAGGGGGTGGGGGGGGGGGGGGGTAAAGGGGGATGGCACTCCCATATAAAATTCTTAGGGGGTTAAGGCTAGCGATCTCAGACCCAAAGGGCTTGGTTGCATGTAAAAAATAAATAGAGGTATTTTGGGTGAGAGAACACACCAAATTCTCATTAAATAGGGGTTATTGGCGAGCAATTGCTAAATTATCAAAAAAAGTCATTTTCAAAAACTTAGGGTATTGGGGTGAAGATTCTAAATTTTTCTCCCCCCCCCCCCCAAAACAAAAAAAATAGGGGTCTTTGGGTCGAGAGTGGTAAACTTTATGGCGTCTTTGGTGGACAATGATGCTGAAATGGAAACGCGGGCGTCTTACACAAGCCTTATACTACATTTTGCACATTTTGACAAAAATATTAAATTAGGTTCATGAAATATATTTTCAAATCATTGTGTTGACAAAGTTCTGTTTGTACAGTTTTTTGAAGAATAAAACTGCAAATTAAGATGAGCTTGTAAACTTCCAACAAACAAGCAAATTTCATGGAAAAATCTCAAATTATTTTGCCATTTTTCCCAATCTGCAAATAGGCCTTTTTGATACAACTACTCTCTTTCATATTGGTATTGGTAAAAGCCTGTTTTTTTTGATTGCGTTTTGAAGGGGACGGAAACCCATGAACATTGCAAAAGACCCGATAGCATGGTAAACTTCTCACAAAATGCAAGAAATAACAAAACTCCTTAATTTTGCAATTTTTGGATTTTCATAATATGTCATTAGGCCAATTTAAGGAGCATTATTGGTAGGCTCATTTGGTTCATAATTAGGTTTGTTATGTTTCGAAAAAATCCTGAATTTTCAGATTGTATTGTGATTTTAGAAAAATACAATTTGCTCATTTGGTCAAAATATGCTAATTAGGGTAAAGTAAGACTATCGAAGAGATGAGTGTATTAAGCAGGAGAAAAGTTGCAGAATGATATGGTGCCAATTTCTTTTAAAGTACATCTATATTAATAAATAGTTGTTTTCCTTTTCATTGAAAAAACCACAAAATTTAAACATTTTTCCTCAAAAATGATTAAAATTAGTTGGTAAATGTCGAGTCAAATGCTTGCAATATTATGTAAATCTGTAGGTACAATATCAGGAACATACCCTCAAAAAATCAAGTGCCTATCCCTTTTATCGTTAAGATTCTGTCCATATTTTTGTGTTGAAAGATTGACGAAAAGTACCGGTGCCATGGCAAAATAAGGAAAATAAAAAGACTTGACCTTTGACACTAGTTCTCCAAAGGGAACTGTTATGTACGAGTACAAAAAATAATAACTTTGAACGGAATGGCCGATTTCAAAAATTCGAGGTGTTTTCTGAGTTGCTGAAGAGTCTCCTTTCCATTAATACATTTTAAATCCACGGATGCAGACATTATTTCACCTGAACTGCCTACTTGAAGGTTAACAAAAATCTCGGGGGGGGGCGGGCTCAAACTTAGGGTGGACAACAAATATGAAATTCATGTAAATTTTGTGAATTTTGAAACTTTTTCATTTAAGCAGTCTTGAGCCTTGGTATGATAGCAAGGTCATGTGAGCTGCAGTTTGGGGTGACAACATAATTGGTCAACCAGGTGCTACTAAACACTGATTCATATTACTTTCTATTAACTACATGACCTTATTTCACTTGCCAATGGTTACTTTTAACATAGTAAATATGTAAAATACTCATTGCACCTCAAACAACAATGTTTACTGTTCCCATTTTTGACAGTTTAATATTAAAATTATATTTAAAAGCAATATATGGCTGTTGCATGGGCCAAAGGCCCATGTTTATAAATCACTGGGGATCAATATATTATATTATTTGACTAGGTTAATTCCTTAAGTCTAGATGCCCTTTATGTCAACTCTCTATAAGAGTCACCTGTGGATGAATTTTATTGCAGTGAGTCACCACTTTTGCACATCCATGAATACATTGTGATCCAGAAATTTTATTACAAATATTGTAAGTATCATGTCAGTCTTAAATTTTTTAAAGGTTAATTTGTTTAAAGCCTACTTCTTGCATTGGCGGTTCAATATTAGTGCTATTAAGTTCCCGTGGATGAAATTATTAATCCAGAGGCTTATATTTCACCTTTGGTTTTTAAGTCACTTCGGATGGAAATTCAATCCAAAAGGTAAAATTAAGCGTCCATCATTGAACAAGGTCATGAGTCAATACTTTAAATTTGTATCAGCCAAAGTGAATAAAGAAGAAGAACACCGTTGGATTGAAATATTCCAGAGATTAATAATTGCAATTGTTTGTATTTGTTGGATGAAACTTTTAAGTGCAGGAGTACTATTTGAATTGTCATATTTTCAAAATCAGCCATGTATTGCAATCTTTTCGTAATAAATATTTTAACTTTTTTATCTATTTTAAAAAAAAAAACGTAAAATGTTTAAATATACATAAACCTTCAAAAAGTCACTCGTATAAATCATTTGCAATAAAAGTTCTAAATGTACTACTATCTCGTGCTCTCAAGAATTTTTATCAGTGTGGCTGATTCTATGCGTATTGGAGTATCATTTAAAGATAGTGTGATAATTGTGAAAAACATGGAAGATAGAAGTGAATTTATTCTTACAAAGTGCTATAAGCTATACCGTTTTGATAAAGTAATTTACCACAAGTCAATACAAATAAAAAAAAAACTCATAAACTAGTTATTATTGACAGCCAACGCATGTGAAGCCTCAAGGCAGTTTGAATATGAACAGTGTTAAAGCAACATTATTGATAGGCTTGCGACCAAAATTAAAAAGGTGTATATTTCAAATTGCAAAAAGAAAAGAAAAAAAAGAAAACAATATTGCGTTGGTTTTACAGAGATACAGAATTAAGATTTCAAATTAGCCGACGGAACCCGTCACAATCATTTAGATGGATTTCCCGAATCACTGATAAATGGTCATGTTTTTTAAGTGGGACCCAATGTGCGTTGCATGTGCATTATTTAGGCAAACTACATGATTTAAATCAGGTTGATGCGTATAAACGTTTAAGAAACGTACATTTTACCCCTATATAAGTACATTCTGAGAGCATATGATCTTGAAGATTTCGAAACATTTTTTTGTTACAATTGGTTCATCAGACAGGGTGACTCATAAATATACAGGGTGTAAACAAGCGAACATAGAAAAGGTATCAGTTTATGGGTGTCACCCTCAAAAAATACAGTGATGATTACAATATTTGGCAATGGTTTTATACTTAACAAAAATTGCCCACCAGGCCATGTACAACTTTTATGGACAAATAATTCCATTACACAGATACAGGGTGGTCCAAAATTAATGTGAATGATTTCTTATATTCTCCTAGATCGTGGTACTGAATAGACATATTTCATGAGTTGAGATGTGTCTACTAGATGTAAAAATCAGCAAGCAATCCAATTATGAAAGTTAGAAGAGAATGCGACAAAGCGTTTTCGCACGAAAAAATCCCTTATTTGATCCAAATGGAGCACGAGGGCGCTTTTTCAGATTTGTGCCGCAAACACATTTGTTTTCTAGATTTTTAGTTTACTGAAGTAAGAGGATCACAACCTAGACCAGCCTAAGATATCTGAACCTAATATCATGCTTTGTTTGTCCGTTTTGTAGCCATTTGTAGCATTGTGCTCATCCGCCACATGCTCCTCCGACCTCCGCCACATGATCCAACCCTGACTTTTACGCTATACGAGTTACAGTAATTGAAGAGATAGATCAACCACGCTGTCACCCTAGGCACTTTTCCGAAGGATGAGCTTTGAATGGGGATGTGCAGGTGGTGAAGAAAACCCCTGTGGGGGGTGAAAATTAAAATTCCACGCTCTTGATCTTTGCAAAGAGCAGTCCACGCCGTATCATTGAATTGGCAAACAGAGCCGTCCGATAGCAGAGAAAAAAATCATGCCATGCAATGAAAGGGGGAAAGAAGCGCATTTATGCGTATAACATTAACTCTC
This sequence comes from Ophioderma brevispina, assembly GCA_023653785.1. NCBI lineage: Eukaryota > Metazoa > Echinodermata > Ophiuroidea > Amphilepidida > Ophiodermatidae > Ophioderma > Ophioderma brevispina. The sequence continues at coordinate 31,318 of JAMKCH010005513.1, forward strand.
AAAACCTTCTGACTAATCGTATTGGCTTAATGGTACTTCAATGTAACAGGTGAGGTGAAGCTTACTGACGATGAGGGCTTCGAGTGGGATACGATGGAACACAAAAGCCTTTGCGCTATCAATGTGAAAATTATGTCAACATGGAAGGACAGATTATCTTAAGAAACAGGTGGATCGGGCCACATGTGTTCTTTTTCTGCCTCCTCTCCTAGCTAATCGACGCTGTCCAAAACTTTTCCTCTGGTGACACGATGGGTTGGATCTACTATAGTACAAACTAAAATCATATTTTTTTGCTTCAGAAATTGGAAGGCCAATGTCCAAGGAAAAAAATAATACCAAAACAAGCTCTGTCTCATAAAATTAACTACAAGCATGTAAACAAGTTTTGCAACAAATCCACCCTTTTTAGGTGCCCAACTTAAAAAACATGACCAAATACGATTATTGAATTAAATATTTTACTTAATGCCAGCTTTTAAAATGAATGCTGAAACTATGGCAGTTTGGATTGGTTCAAAGAAAAATACAAACATTTGAGGGAATCTACATCTGCATTAGTCTGGCCAATTTAAAGAAATAGTGGTGCTAACCCAAGGCCAGAAAAATTGGTATAGAGCTAGATTTTACCAAAAATGCACAGAATATAACCTACTATAGCTACAGATGGCGATTCATAGTGGTAGTGTGGGTTGGTATGTCAATGAACAGTTCCCGTAGGATTTTGGTGCTAAAGTTGATTTTCTTGCTGTTTTTCATTCAATTGGGACCAGACAGTCAGAAAATGATGGGGTGCAAATTTTCGGACAACTGCCCCCTTCCTCAAGGGGGGGAATGTTACTACAGGGAAAAATTAAAAATCGAGTCAAATTGTGTTTTAATGTACATTAACATGTTCGTCTCCTTATAAGGATTAAAAAAAGTATATATTTGCCTAGGTTCCGATCTTTAGTTAAAGCGCTATAGCCCAATAATGGTTCAAGGTCATCCTGGGGTAAAATTTACACAATGCTCAGATTTTGTTGAAACTGGTGATAAGTTGTTTGTATTGTCAAACAGGATCCCAAAATGTATTATTTTACAGTGTGTGACATTTGTTTGGCTAAGTACTTAGCAAAATGTCGCAAGGGTCTACATGGTCTATGGGGGTCACCAGAACTTTCCCTGGGTGTCGCAATGGTGATATCAAAAAATCAATTAAAATGCATTTTCTGTTTCAGTATGACACAAGGAATCATTTGACACCACTTTCAACAACATCGGAGCATTTACCCCAAGGGTGACCTTGAACCATTATGGGGCTATACCGCTTTAACTAAAGGTCGGAACCTATGCAAATATATACTTTTTCTAATCCTTATGAGGAGACGAACGCGTTAGTGCACATTAAAACACAATTTGACTCGATTTTAATTTTTCCCTGTACTAACATTTCCCCCCTTGAAGGGGGAATCAGTCCGAAAATTTGCACCCCATCATTTTGTGACGTTTAGGTCCTATTGAAACACAAGCAGCAACAAAATCAATTTTAGCATGAAAATCCTAAGGGAATACACAGCAACCCACACTATGGTCATAACCACGCCATTCTGTTGTTCGCCCACAATGAATGGGGATGAATTTAGCATTCTACCACCACATCCTTCAACATGCATTTTTTCCTTTGAAGCTGCCGAATTCATAGGGTAGTGCGGTGGCACAATACAAAATTCTTTCCAATGAATGTTCCAGGCTCGGGCCTTAACAAGACAACCATAACGACAGCATGATAAAGTCAAGTCTCGTTAAGGATCGAGTTCTCGGGCTATATATCCATGCACGACATGTTAATGAGGATGACATAAACCACCTCTTTCTATTGTTCGCCCACACCATGTAAAATGAATGGAGCATTTCGGCCTCAAGGTGATTACATAGTGTACGCCGCTTGCAGGAGTGAGCTTAGTATAGTCAAGCGGCGCTATCGCTTTAACTACGTCCATGACCGGCGCCCGCTTCAGAGTTGCCGCTTAGATCAAGCTATCGATTTCGTTGACATGATTGAGCAGTGACGTAAATATCTTCAGAGCGCAAGGCGTCCCAGCAGCATGACACTATGCAACAACGTTTAACAAGACACACCATTGCGCCCCATTAGGGGCCAGTCTTAAGGGACCCGAGTTCTCGGTCTAGCAACTGGGGTCAATGTACTCACTTTGTCGCCATCTTGTCCATTTCTGGTACGTCCTTTGTTTATGGCCCATTGTGTCCAGAAGAATGTTTGCAGCCTGTTTTTTTTTTTCTTCTGAGAAGCTTGTCCCTTTGCAGCAGATTCTTCCCTTTTGGCCCGTATCGTGTCGGGTAGTCATAGAAATGTGAAGTGGTTGTAAGACTAATCGTGGCTTAACCCACTGAGGACCACTGCCATATCTTTGGTAACCCTTTCGCTTGTGATTTTCTTTGGACTGTACGTGTTAATTACGGAGTCCTTGCATAGTAGGTCCGATGGTTTAGCTTTGTTCTCCAGACCCTTCTTCCCGACCCCACCATCTAGCAAGCAGAGAATATAAACAATCGCCTACAGGAATACCTAAATGTTCAGGATTAGAGCAGGTGCAAGATATTGTATCTTCGCATACTTGGATCTCATGGGGAGTGGCAAACCAAAAGGTCCTTTAACTTACTGCCGTGAAGTGAAAGATCAATATATCACGGTGTACTCCAAAAGCAACGTGAATCCCTCAAAGTGCCCTCTATTTCACGAATAGAGAAACGCGTACACCACACCAATTACTCCCTCTCTGAAAGGCCTTTCATTAGGTTTCAGACACCGAAAAAAATCTTTCCAAAAGGACACATTGACGAGTTATGGCCGATTGAAAATTTGACCGCTCTTCATTTTATCCACGGTTGTTACCGGTGAGCTGTCTTTAGACAATACAAATCTTCAAGCACATTCTTTCATTAATGGTTCTTTTGTTTTTGCGACCAAAATCAGTTCTGATATTGAAAAGGTTAGTTTCATTATGAAAAATTTCCAAGATAGGCCTCACTCATCTTTCGGTGCTTCTGCGACCCCCCCCCCCCACACACACACACACAACACACACAACACACACACACTTGGGCTGCCCTCTAAGACCACGAGACCGGATGTAGGCTGCGCTCTCTTTTCCATTCCAATAATCGATTCTAATCATTCTTGTCCGTCGGAGCTTGCAAAGGCAGCGGTTATGTATTGCGAAGTTCTGGCAAGTTTGCTGGTGGTTCCTGTACATACTAGGGCGAAGTTAGGGAGTCAAATGCTGAGGACCTTCGCAACAGAATAACCAGCTGACGGACAAGAATGATTAGGAAATCGATTCCCAAGTCAGGAGGAGGGGGGGCGGCCCCACCCGCAAGCAGCGCAGTAAAGAAAGAATGAGGCACAGATCTTGGAATTTCTAATATTATGAAACTCAAATTTCAAGCTATCAGGACTGACCTTGTCGCCAAAAAACAAAAGGAAAAGAAAACAAAACGAAAAGAATGACCTTGGAGGTTTGCTGTATTATCATAAAGACTACTGAAAGAGTAACAATCCGTGGATTTGGATAGAATGACAAAGTGGTACAATTTTCAATCAGCCTATAAAACTCTTGGCAATATGCATCCTATTGGAAAGATTTTTTCGGTGTCGGAACCCTAATGAATGCACTTTTCAGATATGTAGTATCAGTTGTATGTTTTACTTGTTTCTATTCGGAAATAGCGGGCGCTCTTTGAGGGTTCCTTTTTTAGACACCGTGTTTATAGTCATTATTTTGTCTTGAATGTTGAGCAAGTGTTCTTTCACCTTTCTACACTTGGATCTGTTCGTATTTTTTATTTGTTATATAGCGCTTGTTTGCTAGTGTTTTTGCAATCTTTTGCCATGTCCTGGGTTTTGGGGGTTCGCTGCTCTTGCAGCCATATGTACCATATCTCGAGTAAAAAAGTGTTTCAGTGATTTAATCATCTGTAGCCAGGCAAGGGGGCCTCTGGAATGCGAATTAAAATACTGGAAGACAATGGTGCCTTTTTTTAAAGGTCCAACGAGGGATTTTGAGGCCCCCAAATATTGTGTCATAATAGGAATTCATGTAGATTAGACACTCAATAGACTTCTTACCTTGTATTTGGCTACAATAATGTCTTAAAAGGAAGGTGATTTTTTATTTGCTTATATTTCAATAGAAAACTTAGGCTGAATTTCTAGGCTTAATCCTTTCATATAGGGATATTTTGTTATGGAAAGCTTTACATCAGGGCCAAAATCTGTACTTTCAAGTTTGTAAGGGACACCTGATACGTGAAATCTCTCGTTGCACCTTTAAGGAGCGGGTCTAGACAAGGTTAGTTTTTTAATGGATCCAAATCATTTCGGAAGTATACCACATTAATTATCTAACCATAAGGATTCCAATGGGTATAGTTTGTACTATCGACAGCAAATCTTGGGAGTTACAGCAAAGGTCAAAGTTTGCAATTGCAGTTGAACAGAGGTCAAATTTCAAAGTTGCTCGATTTGGATTTAAAAAAATAGTGCAAACCATTGGTGGAGTTCATAGGATTAAAATAAGAGTTTTGACTGTCTTAAAAACTTAGTTACCAAAGGAGGTGTAAAAAGGTCAAGTTCCATTGTTTTACTTCTATCTTTGTTGGGGGATGTATCGCAGACATTATGAGCTAGTAAAATCTCAGTTCCCTTGGCACAGTTCAGCAGCTTTCATTCACCAATGTATTTAGAAAATACATCCCTGTTTTTTTTGGGTATGATATATGATGCCCAGATCACACAAGGTCAGTTCATGTCAATGTATGTAAAAGTACAACCCACTGAACTGTGTCCTTGGTAGATGAGCTTATTGTAACTCATAGTGAGAGTCGGCGGCTTGCTCATCCTTCTGGGTGTAGCAGGTCTCCTAGTTTTCCCCCTCCTTTGCCGCTTCTGGGTTTTCTACTATAGTAGATTCAACCCATCGTGGCACCGGAGGAAAAGTTTTGGACAGCGTCGATGAATTGGGAGAGGAGGCAGAATATGTGGCCCGATTCACCTGTTTCACTAACGAAATAAGATTATCTAGTCTTTCATGGTTACATAGAGAGTGCAAAGACTTTTGTGTTCCTTTGTATCCAAAACACGGGCGCTCAAACGTCAGTATCATTCAACTCGCCTGTTACATTGAATACCATTGAAGCAAATACGATTAGTCATAATGTTTTGTTAATGTAGCTATAAATGCGCTACGTTGACTTAATGCCTTCACTAAGCATTATAATTGATGTTTCTCTGCTATCGGACTACCTGTTTAATAGATTAGCGTGGAAATTTTAATTCCATACACTGCACATCCCCTCATTCAATTCCATACCTTCGGAAAAATACTAGCGGTGAAACGAGGGTTGAATCTACTATAAAATGTTGAAGGAAGATGGCAAATTATTTGTAAATTATAGATTGTTTGATTTCTTTAATTGGATAATTCGGTTAATATTCAAGTCAAATCAAACTTAATGATCCTTCATTGTACAAAGAAATGTAGTTAAGAGGAACTAAAAGTTAAAACTTAGATAGCATACAATTATAAAGCTCCTGAAATATACATTGGGTCGCGTTTATATAGCATGTATTGTAAGCGTAAATTTCACGCAAGGAAAAATCAAGCACTTCATTAAACGTAATACATTTTGTTTGTAAAAGCTGCCAAAAATGGCCGAGATAGACACACGCAAGACGCAAAACCACAAACAAAAGTTGCACTTCTGGAGGTTTTCAATGAATGGTCACAGTGTTTATTTGTACAACAAAAGAAGAGGGTTTATATAATGAGCAAAGAAAGTCTGCTTGCAAATTGATTGTGGTTCCATGGTTTTGTGTCGCAGTAGCACTGCAATTGCAAGTTTACCATCAAATGTCAGGTTATTGTTGTAAAATTCGTTCACTTTTTTTGAAATCAATGTCATTTGCAATATAGTTTGCGTAATTGAGCAATGTAGGTTTTAAATTAAAAATTAAAATTGTGGGAAATCCAAAGACAACACTCGTTCAAAACAATGCGGTTTCTCGCTCGACGACCACAATGTCGCCTGTTGCGCGATCACTTGCTTTCTGATAAACTTTTGGCACTATGATAAGGAGAGCAAAATTCACACACAAGTATTATGTAAATAGTGGTTTCATATATCACAAGGAATTTGCATATCCGATGTAACAGTTGTAAGCGATACAGCATTATGTATATTTAATTAAGCTCATTGCATCCCTAGCCCGCAATGCATCAGGAAGTTTTCAAATGGCAAGAAGATGCACAACATAATGGGTTTTGTCGTGCAGTGAAGGAATTTGCATATCCGATGTAACCGTTTTCACAAATATAGCGATTACGCTGATTTTGCATATTAATTAGCTCATTTGCATATTTAATTTGTCCCGAAATAAATTCCCAACATCTAATCAAGTGGAGAACTCTTTAAAACGCCGCTTCGTGCCAAAAGTTACAACTCTTATACGCCTTGCGAAACTCCAGATAACTTTGCACACAAGCCTTAGGGAAAAGGGTTAACATTTTGACCGGCCAAAGGTCACTGAGGTCACCCAAGGTCCACATGAGGTCACACCAACATGTTACCCCACCACCCCCCTCCTTTCCACCAAGTTACATTATCGTAGCCCTTACGGAGCTCATACGGCATGTAATATTCGGGCATAGCTTTAGCCACAGAGCATTTTTAAAAATGGTTACCGAAACATCCTGAAAAATATGCATAAGCTAATTTAAATGCGTGAATATCAATAATCCGCCCAATCTACACATTATATTGTGGCCCTCCTACTATCACCCGATCCGTTATAAAGTAATCGGGCATAGCGTTTAGCCCGCAGGGAAATTTTTGTGTTTAAACAAAAAAAGTTAACCGAGTACTGCGGACGGTCGGACAGCACACACACAGAATGTTGGACTAGTATGTGCCTTCATTACCATTCGTTCAGGCGACACAAAACTTGCAACGGGTGGCTACCGAAATAACTATGGGAAATCTCTTAACTCTAAATTCCCTGCACATCACTACGTACAATTTGGTAGGCCCGCGGGCACATCTCAGCGTTTGCAATGTGAAAGCACCCCTGGTAAGTACCATAGGTTTTTCCTAAACATAAATTCTCTAAAATTATAAGTTCTACGCGTGTTCTAAACGTCCTAGTATGTGGCACATTTTCTCGCAAAGGATTAATGGTCTCTTTTTCCCCCCTTAATATCAGTGACCAACGGATCTAACAACCACGTTTCCCATGACGCCCACAATAATGGCGCTATTGATACTCCGCCCGTTATTCATAGGACAACGACTTCAGATTCTCTGGGAAACTGCAGAGGCCATGTCATTGTCCATGACGTTGAAACACTTAAGGTGTTATCACCGCCCGATTAAATTGAGCTATAGCCTCGTTTGCGATTAAATAACGGTCGAGCTTTGCCTCCACTGGGTAGTTCACTTTGAACCGTAATTCATCATTCTCAAAATGGAAACGAAAAGGGGATTGACAAAATCAATAAAGAAATATTGCTGGCACAGACCGTACGCATGATTTATTTTGGGGGGGGGGGTGCGGGACTTACTTCGAAAATTGGACTTTGTTTTTTGCGAAAAAGTGACATTTTTTGTGCTAAAAGTGGACCTATAACCCTCTAAAACGTCCTTTTGGGGACTTTTTAACAGTTAATCACCCAAAAGTGGACTTTCCCTTGTCAACAAATTTTCTCTAGATTTTGTACCTTTTATAAAAAAAAAAATAAAAATCAGCAAAAAAGTGGACTTTTACCAACCCCTGTTTGTGGAATTGGGGGTGCGACTGCTCCCCCCCCCTGCGTCCCCCCCCGCCCCCCCCCCCCCCCCCCCGCGTACGGCCTGGATGGGCAAGCTGGACCTAACATCTTGGTCTGCAAAAACAAAGACCCATAACTTAATGTTATAGACCCTTTTCTATTCCATTTAAAAAGTTTTTTTCCGGCACCTGTTTACCCATGCATTTCATAGGTGAACGATTTTCAATTTCTACTAACGCGTAAATTGCATAGAAATGGGGTTACGCGGTCAAGATACGGTTTGGTTCTGCAAAGTTGTTATTTACCAGTTTTGCCAAACAACTTCTCTTATAGTTTTGTTTAAAAAATAAAAAATCGTTTTCCATTTCGAATAAATGATGAAATATAGGGTCAGTTAATTGAACACACAGTAGAACCGCACCTTTATTCGTGGAAGAGGACAGTCATTTTGTGTTCCACATGAAAATAGCTCATATAACACCTGAATCTGTTCACTGCATGTATAAAACATGGCGCTAATCTGTAACATTTTATTATCCATAGTGAAATAGGTATGTACTTACTTTATAGCCATTTTGACCATTTTCGGTTTTTCTCTTCCCGAAAATTTGCAGCATGACTTTCTTTTCGAAGGATTGCGGTCGATTCTTAATTACTTGTCCCGTATCGTGCTGTAGTAGGAGAACTTTTATAGTAATTGAGTTAATTGTGGTATAACCCCATCGACGCTCATTTCCTTAACTTGGTGTGAACCCTGCTTTGCTGTTATGGGATACTAGCATACTGGTCAATACCCTGGCATATCTGTCATTCCAGACCAACCCGCCATTCAAAAACCTAGTACAAAGAATCTCACCGCATAGATATCTGAAATGTTCCAGTAACCAGGTGCATATGAGTTCGCATGTGAACTTACCTTCCGTGAGAGGACCATGTAAATTAAATCTTGTATGTTTTGAGCAAGTGTTTCACCTTTCTGAGTAGTGTCTGTGTGTATATTCCATTGCATTGATTAGCGCTTTGTGGCGTCATTTCTTTTTAATGTCCCTCGTTTAGCGATTGGCTGCTCTGATTGAAGTGGTCCTTGCATGTGGCGAGTCGTGCAGTCTGTGGATGTCTCCTTTCTGCTTACTTCACCTGTCGTTGGTTTACTGCGCTATTGTTTGGTTGATTTGACCTTTGCCCCACATTGTTCTTTGTTGGCGGCTTGCCCATCCTTCCGGGTGGAGCTGGTCTCTTTGGCTCTGGGCAACGCCCATGCTTGACCAAGTTGGCATGTTTTATTTACTTGTTCTTATTTGGGTACATTTCGGCTGGGTATTTTAAAGAATTGTTTGTTTGTGAGTGTTTGTTTCTTATAACTACTTACTTGAGCACTGTTTTTATACAATACGTCAAGATGATTATGCATCGTTTTTCCACCATTTTAGTCTCTTTAATCTATTTGGGGATGACGATGCTCAATCCTTTTGATTTTATCAGCAAGGTGTTGGTTTTGTGTTGACCCACAGGGACCCCAATGCCATACTTGAGCACTCTCAGATTTATTGTTTTACTATTGAATATTCATATAACTCATTGGCTGCTATTATAGTAGGATTTTTTATTCCTGTCAGTTCATTAAAAGTTTTTGGGGCGTGTCGACGATTCCATTCGTTCTGAGAGGTTGTATACTTCACCCAATCAATACAATAGAAATTCGATGTGACGCTACCAGATCAGCTTAAGGCCATAATTTAAAAATGCCCCTTTTCTCACGAACAAAAATGCAAGGCAAATGAACTGAATAAATTCCAAACACCAAACTTGAAGCCTTCAACATAAGAAAAGAAAATGATATGAATAATTATTACCCGCCATGTTCTTCTACGTCACTAAGGAATATTATAAAATCTGATACGTTCATTCGCCTTCTTCCAGAAATAATGCATGACATCTTGGTCAATAACTTGTCTAAATACTAGCTTTGACCACTCATATACGAACTACATATTTACGTGGCCTAATCCTCCTCAACCGTAAGAGGTTCACCCGGCCTAGATATTCATGACACTTTATCCGTTCTTTGATTGACTCAAAACAAAGGAATCGATAGCGTGTCTCAGACTGTACGACAATCTATTCAATTGATTCTGGTATGAAGCCTTTACATATTTGATACAAAAAGGTTCATGTAAAATGGGTTACAGCATCAATTCAGTTGAACAAAGTTGAGCATTTACGGCTTTTTAGTTTAATCTCTACACATCCGCTCCAAATGAATTCTTACCATCGACAATATGCGTTTACTGACAGGAATAAAAAAATCAGACTATAGTATCTATTATTGCCAAGTTCTGATATCTTATTCAATTTATTAGTAAAATTACCTATATATTAATTAGCACTTGCGTGAACAAGGGGGTATCCTTGAGACCCGCAAATACGATTGTGTCGTTTTTAATTAGATAATTAAAATGTGCATTTGACAGAGACAAGTTGATATTAAAAGTGAATCACTTTATAATGGGCATAATTAAAAAGTCCGAAACATTTTCAAAAACTATTTAAAGAAATTTACAAACCAAGAACTAACAAATGTTTTTTTAATTGCTAAAATTCGTCATTTCAATATTTATTTGTAGCAGGGAAAAAGAAAACATGGCGCCCAGTCCAAAACAGTGGGCCGGTGTGGCAGGAGATATAATGCACGCGGTAGTTTTTGACCACCCATGCTCCAGGAGCAGGTCTCCCTCGCTAACCCCAAGGGCAGCTATTATTTTTTCTTATCTTTTTTGGACTTAGAATTTTCCCCACTAACCTGAAAAAATAATGAATATTATATAAAAATTATTTTAAAAGAGGCAGTAGCATTTAACATAATTCTATTACTTATGATTTAATTATATATAATTCAATATAATTGAATTATATTAACCAAATATTACGTAATCCAAGTAAAGAATATACCCAGTCCTTAAAGGCCGACTCAGAGATTTCCCGAGGAGGGCGCCTCAATTTCCCAAAACATCGTGTTTTTTGCATGTACATAATTCTTGTCCATATACTAATCACTGTGTGAAATTGCTACGTTTAAATCGAATTCCTTCATATAGAAAATCACAACTTTGTTATAAAATTCCGGATCCGGAATTTTTGTAATAAACAGTATCCTATGGGGCGTAATACTACACATAAATGTTTACTGCATCAAAACGAAAAATCCGATTCATCTCAAATTTCGGAATTGTGCATTTTAGGTTACTATCTTTAGTTCTAGTTGACTATTTTTCATTATTACACAAAAAAATAATATTTCGAAATCTGAGTCAGACTTTAATGATTGGTATCTCACCCTCTTATAATATTACCCATATCTCTGGATTGCAACAACCAAATGGGATGCTGTTAACAGTATTCAAAAGCCAAGATTTCATTTATGGCATGATGTAAATATCACGTCATTTTATTTTTTGACCTCCAGCGAGGGCGCTTTTGCCTTACGTGTTATTAATATTTGCTAGCAGAGTCCAAGTACATGATTCAAAATTATTTCAGTGGCTTGCTTTGCAATAGTATGCATTAGTGTCTAACCGAATCATGCTCTAAACGTGAATGTGATTTTGTACTTGTACGGAGTTGGTATAGGAAAGTGGTCGCATGCAAATTAGGATGGCGTATCTATTGTGCGAGGAAATGGCTTTTTGTGTATGTAGATGACATGTAAATATCTATTTTCCACTGGAATAAACGCTATAATACACGTGTTTTTTTAGTAATTTCAGAAAAAATAACTTTATGCTTCTAGTAGCGATCGATCCACCACAATATGCAGATGATTTGCGCTGAAAATCTTCGGATTTACCGTCATATGGATTGTTTTTTCCTGGGACTAATAATACTAAGAGGGACATGAAACCGCCTATTCACTTTTCACTATTTTACTTAAATATTTACGTTCATGTGTGCCTCGGCTAGTGTATCATAACTTTCTGCTTGAACTAAATTTTTACAAGGCATGTTAGATTTCTTATATTGGTGTATAATTATTAATCACTATATTCCTCGTGCTGTTTACCCTTATTTATCTATGTAACGCAGGAATTTCTAGAAACCATAAATTAGCAGTTACAATTACAAAATTAAAAATTTGTTAAAAGGTTCTGAATTCGGAAACCTGTACGTCTATCTTTGTCCTCAAACTAATCCTACAAAATAAAATTCCAAAAGTTGTTTATTTTCTTTGATGTATTTCCGTTGCAATTTTGGCATTAAGTTTGAGAAATTGAATTCTGTTTTCCTGATAATAGTTCAATTTTCTCTTTAAAAATCAGGCCGAGCACACATCTATGCGGTGTATTCGTGTGCTTCCTATTCCTCTAAATGGGTCATGTACTCACTTTGTCGGCATCTTGTCCATTTCTAGTTCTTCCGTTGTGGTCAAGAAGAATGTTGCAGCATGTTTGTTTTCTTCTGAGGGCTTGTTCCTTTAAGCAGCAGATTCTCCCGCAGATTCTTCCTTTGGCCCGTAACGTGCTGTAGTAATATAAATGTGTAGTAGTTGTAGAGTTAATCGTGGCTTAACCCACTGAGGATCATTGCCTTACCTGTGAACGCCTTTCGCTGTAGTTATTTTCTTTGGACTTGTACGTGTATTACGGGGTACTTCCAGAGAAGATCAACAGTTAGCTTGTTCTGGCCAGACCCGTCTTCCAGAAGAACCCAAGCAAGCAGAGAATACAAAAAAAAATCACCTGCAGGAATATTATGGAGGTTTCAATGGTCACTGTGTGGTACAAGGCAAAACTCCGTGTGTATTGGTTTTACACAAAAGAGGGTTTAAGACTGAATGAGCAAGAAAGTCTGCTTGCAATATTGTTTGTGGTCTGCATGTTAGTGTCGCTGTACACTGCATTTGCAAAAGTTTTCCATAAAAAATGTTCGTTATTGTGGTAAAATTCATTGAAAATCAAACATCATTTGCATATATTTTGCATCATTAATGAGCAATGTATTTGTGGTAATCCAAAGACAAACACTATGTTCAAAAAAAATTGCAAAGGCTGGCTACCGAAATAACTATGGGAAATAACTCAAATGCATGCCACAACATTATGTACAATTGGATAGGCCAGCGGGCAGATCTTATAGCGTTTGCAAATGTGAAGCACCCCTGGGAAGTACATAATTTTTCCTAAATAAATTCTCTAAAATTATAAGAATCAGTTCTATGCGTGTTCCCACGTCTAGTATGTGCACACGAAAATGAATTAAATGTCATCTCTTCCCCCCCCCCCCGAATATCAGTGACCAATGGATGTACACCACGTTCCATTGACGCCAGCAAATAATGGCGCTATTGGTAAGTAAATCCGCCCGTTATGCATAGCACAACGGACTTCAGATTCTCTGGAACTGCAGAGCGATTGTTATTGTCCATGACGTTGAAAAACTTTGAGGTGTTATCACCGCCCGATTTAGATTAAGCTATAGCCTCGTTCACGATTACAATAAAGCTCGAGCTTCTACTGGGAGT